>SJYC01031131.1:0-17052 GCA_006408675.1 Madoqua kirkii
GCAATTTTTTAAGGAATCTCCACACTGTTTTCCATAATGGCTGTACTAGTTTGCATTCCCAGCAACAGTGTAAGAGGGTTTCCTTTTCTCCACATCCTCTCCAGCATTTATTGCTTGTAGACTTTTGGATTGCAGTCATTCTGACTGGTGTGAAATGGTACCTCATTGTGGTCTTGATTTGCATTTCTTCTTAAAGAATGAAACTGCCCAGCTCAGGTTTCTGAAATATGTGAGATTGGGTACTTTGCAGTCAGAAGAACTATACTTCCTTTTCTTCCACTTCTAAATTAGGTACTTCCTTTCCTAGTGAACTGGGTCTGGAAATATTCAGGGCCTCTTTACCACTATCCCACAAATCCTTTGCTGATTGTGCCTTTGTTTTTCCTTCAGCCTCCATCTCTCTTTTTTCATCATCTCCTCTACTCCGTCTCTTTTCTTCTTCAATCTTTCTCTGTCTCTGCCGAAGGCATAATTAGCACGTCTTGCATTTAGAAATGAATTCCTGCAGAGTGCACTATTATTCTACGAATAATGACTGCACCTTAATTGCAGTAAAATTGCCACTTGGAATGAGAAGTTTAATGGGCTGCACATCTGCAATGAATAAATCAAAAGAAACCATTGTTGATTTTGTTTCATGATTCCTGCAGTAAATACCAATTTTGAAAAAAGAAGCTGCTTAAATGTTTTCTTTTCAGCAGTACCTTGCAGCATTACTTAAATAATGAAGGCAAGCATTAGAATGATGGCCACTGTTTTTCATGAGAGATTTTTTTGTATACCGTTGCTGATGACTTCAAGCAATTTAAAAACACTGAAATCATAAAGGTGTCTGAAAGAACATTAAAATTCTCATTGGTCAAAAAGTTTATCTGGACAAAATGGGACCCATCTGTGGGTGTGTATATGATAAACTGGATATCTATTTTTAATCTATGATATATTTTTTTGTCTGAATGAATGTGTGAATTTACTTCCCTTACCATTGTTTTGAAATTGTAGAAACTGAATTCTGAGGATCTTTTTATCTAGTTTCTTGTTTCTGGAACCTCATTCAAAAAATATTTAGTAAACCTCTACCATATATCAGATCCTTGTAATTACAGGCACATTTCAGGCTAATAGAATACAGTATCTATTATTACAAGCTATACCATGCAGTTTAGAAGAATATTTCTACTTTTAGGCATCTTTAGGAGTAGAAATTCCACAACCTCTTCACATTACCCAAATGTTCAAAACAAGCAATTCTGCTTCATTTATATTTCTATGCAACTCTAATTGTTACTAAGGGATTAGAGGGGAAAAGAAACTCTTAGCTTTCAGCTTATACACAAATTATTGCTATTTTCCTCTGCAACCAAGGAAAATGGTCTATTGAACTAACAAAAATAATTAAAATGCATTTGTTTCACAACTGCTTGGAATGAACTCTATTTGGCATAGATTCAATTAGTCATTTATTTGAGGGAAATGTATTTCCATCTGTGGCCATGTCAGCTGAATCAGTTCCCTGGAGCCCACTTACTGCGATGCTTCATCTATAATTATTTTTGTTTTTTCAGCCAGGTAAGTTTTAACATACCCAAGTTAGTTGCTATGTAGTGATACGGTTATTTGTTTGCTTTTCCCCTAGAAAGATCTTAGCATTCTGTACTCTCTAAAATAAATAAGGGATAAGTGTAATTTTACCTAATGTAAAATCACACAGATGTGAATCTATCATGGTGGTTTAGGCAATGAATTCAATATGTATCCGAAGTGAAGAATGAGTAAACGTGAAACCAAAGTGAAAACTAACTGTCCAGTATACAGAATAATCAGGGTTGCCCAATGGTCCCTTCTGTAACAGGCACCCTGGAAACAAGAATGGAACTATCATTTAATTTGCATTTTATAAATTTCAACGTACCTGAAAAGACACCTTAAAGAAATATCTTTGTGAAGTTTTTAGCCAGCATAATGCACAAAGACAAACACAGAGTCACAAAAGATCTCATGTACTCTAAACTGAAGCATAGATTCAGACCTAAGAAGGTGGATCAAAATTATTATTGTCTTACATGGATAATTAAAGTGAAATTTGCTCAGTTGTGTCCAACTCTTTGCGACCCCATGGACTGTACAGTCCATGGAATTCTCCAGGCCCCAATACTGGAGTGGGTAGCTGGTCCCTTCTCCAGGGGATCTTCCCAACCCAAGGATCGAACCCGTGTCTCCCACATTGTGGCCAGATTTTTACCATCTGAGCCACCAGGGAAGCCCACATGGATAATATAAGCCACCCAAATCCCTGTAGTTCTATCTTCTTAAAGGTATTTGAGACCACAAGAGAGTCTGTGCAGCCCCTGTTTCTTTTCCACTTAACTTTGCAAATGGGCTCCATTATTCAACATGCTTGCCTTCTTAAAGGCTGATCAGATTACCAACACACACACTTTTTCTGCTATCACTGGTTCCATGTATATTGATATTAATATATGTGTGTGCTTAGTGGCTCAGTCTTGTCCAACTTTTTGCAATGCCGTGGACTGTTGCCAGCCAGTCTCCTCTGTTGGTGGAATTTTTCAAGGAAAATGGAGCAGGTTGCCATATCTTCCTCCAGGGAACCTTCCAAAACCATGGATCGAACCCGTGTCTCTGGCGTCTCCTGCCTTGGCAGGCAGACTCTTTAGCACTGAGCCGCCTTGAAAGTCCACATTGACAGGTATGATCATATTAATGTTCCCTTTCTTGTCAATTAAAGGAACAAATTCCCCTGCCATTGAGAGGTGGTGGTGTGAAAAGAATTGTAATAAATATAAATGTGCAATCTGATATATATGACTCAATTCACTTAAAAAATATATCTTTATGTTTTGAAGCAGTGGTAAACTTTTATTTTTTTCCTTCTGCAACATCTGTTGGCTTATGCTTGTATCCTTTGTAACGTGCCTGTGTAGGAAATGAAAATTTCAATAGAAAAAGGAGAAAGGTGGGTAGGAATATAGAAGAAACAGGGAAGGCATTAAAAATGGTATCAAGTTATGAATGCCAACCTTTTACCTTTTTATACAGAAAAGTAAATGCATGTGTAAGCATGGCTGTGTATATTGTCTTCGATTCACTTGCTCTTCAAATGAGGTAAATACAAGATTATTTTTAAATTATGTGTCACAGCCAAAAGCACAATTGATGTCTAAAATACAGGCTTAGTGCTATATGACTCCCCCTGCCCCTCTTCCTTGTTGCTCTCTGCAGCAAACGCCCATTCTTCTGGAAGAATAGCGCCTTAGGGAGTAGATTTAGTCCCTGTCTTCAATCCCCTTTAAGTATTTTTGAATCCTCTCCAATTGCTTCCTTTTTTAGGGCTTTGTGTGAGAATCAAGGATTCTCAGTGATATATTCTCTAGAGATATGCACATACAGACCAGTTAAGTGCCTTTTCTGATCTCCTCTTGGCCAGTAAGTAAGTCTGGTTGCTTTTGGTGCTGCATGTTGGGAGTCCTGGAATAGTTTCACAACAAATTAAGGATGCCGAGGAGGTGTTGGTGGCAGGGAAAGAGGCAGTCAATATTCTTGTGTGCATGTTCAGTTAGTCCATGTCCAACTCTTTGCCACCCCAAGGACTGTAGCCCGCTAGGCTCCTCTGTCCATGAGATTTTTCAGGCAAGAAGACTGGAGTGGGTTGCTATTTCCTCCTCCAAGGGATCTTTCTAACTCAAGGATTGAACCTGGGTCTCCTGCATCTCCAGGATCAGCAGGCACAATGAGGAACTCTGGGCCTGTTTTTAAGGAATTTAAAAACTTTTTCCTTAAAAAAAAAAAAAAAGAAAGAAAGAAAAAACTTCTTTAAAAAAAGAAGAGCCTCCCAATAGGGAATGGTTGTAAGCCTTTGCACCCCTAAGGTTTTCTTTTATATAAGGATAGGCAGAATCTGTGCTTTAAGCACTTTAAAGAATAACTATAAAATAAGAGAGAGCCTAAAATTAATCAAATAAATAATGTGAAGTGTAGTAGGCATATTAAAATCTGCCATCTTAACACTTTCAATGTCCCTAAAACTTCATTTTACAGATCAGGGACCTGAGGCACAAAACTCACCCAAGTTCACACAATAAGTTGTAGAGCTGGGATTTGATCTAAGAATCAGATACTCACTACCCAAGAGAATCTCTAAGCCTGGAGCCAATAAAGCAGCAAAAAATAAAGTAATATAAATACATAAACATTTAAAACATATATACATGAAAGATTATTAACAAAAGTTGACACTGACAAACAAGAAAAATTCCATTGTACCGTGTGGCAATATGTTTTGTAAAGGAGTAAAGTGCATTTCAATATTTGATTTGTACTGAAAAGGAGGAAGCTAAATTCTATTTCTTTTGCATATTTAGAAAATAGACTTCTAATGTCTAGTGTTAGTATCATTTAAAAGGAATTAAATTCTGGTGGTTTTAGAGATTATCCAGGGAGACCTATAAGAAGATATAAAATATAGAAAGCTAGCACATTAGAATGAGGAGAAACTAAAGATATTAAATTAAGCCAGGAATTAAGCAACAACAACAAAAAATACAGACCATAGACTATTATATCCCTGTAAATGGGTTATGAACAGCCTTCTCAAAATATTTATATCATTACAACAAAGACTTTCAAAAAGCTTATTCTCGTATAGTTCTTGTATATAGCTGATAGCGTCTTAACAGAACACAGCTTCATAAATACACTTCTACATTGCATAGGAATGAATACTAAAATTGAGCTAGGTACAAGGTAAATGTACAAAATCAGTAAACAACTTACCCATTTACAGAATGCAATGGATAAGAAAAATGCTTATATCATAATTGCAATGAAGTAGAGAAAAAACCTGGCAATAATCTTAACTTAGACTACATGGCAACTGTATCAAAGAAAGCTGTAAATACTATTGAGAGATGTTAAACAAGACTAAACTCTAACATAATATTGTAAATTAACTATATTTCAATAAAAAATATTAAATAAATAATGAGAAAAAAGAGCAGAGTTGGACACCACTGAGCGACTAAATTGAACTGAACTGAACATCAACAAACTGGAGAAAATATGCCAAAAACAAACCTGTGATAAACTGTCAAGATAAGCACTGCAGAAAAGGGAAGCTGGGCCCACCAATTCTAGTGCCTTGCTGACTGAGGAAGGGTAAATCCACGGCACTTTGGGGGTAGCTAAAGCTCCCGCGGAGTTGGAGATAGTCTTCAAGCAGAAAAACAGAGGTACTGATGTCTGAGCTGGGACGCTGTCAGCTTGTCTTGCAGGTGTCCACATAACTGCAGGTGAACTCGGAGAGGGTAGAAGAAGGTAGAGCAGGGAAAATTCAGCAGGGTTTCTACAAAGAAGTGTCTTGATTACAGAATTTAATGAAAAATGCTGGAGAAAAACTGTGTGTGGAGAACAATGACTCTTATGGAACAAAAAAAGTGCATAGGTTAAACATTGGAAGGAACTGTGGCAAAACATTAAAAGTGAATGTCTTGGACTCTAGGACTACCACCAACTTTCATTCATAATTGTTTTAGCAATAATATGGGCTTCCCAGATGTCTCAGTGGTAAAGAATCTACCTATCTGCCAAGTGGAAAACTTGGATTCGATTCCTGAGTCAAGATCCCCAGGAGAACAAAATGACAAGCCACTCCAGCATTCTTGCCTGGGAAATCCCATGGACAGAGGTGCCTGGTGGGCTACAGTCCATGGGGTTGTAAAGATTTGGGCATGACTTAGCAATGAAACAGCAACAGCAATAATTCAGAAATAAGAATCATCATGATCATTGTTGTTGTTAAGTTTGTTTTGTTTACAGCAGGTGTTGGCAAACTACAACTCAGTTTCTATCTTTGCAAAAAGAGTTTTATTTGATGCATAACCAGAATCATTCATATGCATATTTTCTATGGCTGATTTCCTTCAACTAAAGAGTCGAGTGGTTGCAACAAAGATTGAAAATACAATGTATTTATTTTCTGGATTTTTACAGAAAAGTTTTGCTGATCCCTAGTTTAGAACAATATACTGAACTAATTAGCTAATTTGGGCAGAATTTGAGTATTTTGGGGGAAAGAGAATGGATAGGGCATACTGCTTTTATGTAATGTACATTGTGGCATAAATATAAGAAGCACAAAGGTAGGGATATAAACTGCTCAAAATATCCTTTCAGGTAATAATGAAATTCAACTTTTCTATTCCATATTTTGGCTATTAATCTTTTATAGTACAGTCTGGGAAAATTTGAGAACATCAACCATTCCTCTTGAAACAGTTCAATCAGTGCTTGAGTTTCAAATCAATATCATCTTGAAATTATGTGAAGACAATGAAATGGCCCACTAGCAAATTGCTTTTCAAATTGAGTTTGAAAAGTGTCAATTAAATGGCATCATTAAGAAAAGTGGGGCCCTAAATACTCAATAAAATGGAGCGGCACTCTTTTGAGAAATGGGTAATTCCAGGACTAATGCTGAGAAAGTGCAAGGTGAACCTAGGAATGTTTTAGTGCCTGAAAGTAAGGAAGTGTTCAGAAGCTACTGAAAACATTTCAAATGGTTGCAAGAGCTGAATTGATGAGTCTGGCTAAATTTGAGACAATTTGAGCATGAAAAATAATGATGGCAATGGAGTTAATCTGAGTAAAAAAAATACATGAACCCATAGTGAAAGTGAAGGTGAAGTCGCTCAGTTGTGTCCGACTCTCTGCAACCCCATGGACTGTAGCCCACCAGGCTCCTCTGTCCATGGAATTCTCCAACCAAGGATACTGGAGTGGGTTGCCATTTCCTTCTCCAGGGGATCTTCCTGACCCAGGGATCGAACCTGGGTCTCCCACATTGCAGGCAGACACTCTACCCTCTGAGCTACCAGGAAAGCCCACCATGAACCCATAACAATACCAAAAAATGGGAACGTATTAGTCACTCAGTTGTGTTCAGCTCTTGGTTTTCTTCATAGAATGCCAGCTAAGATATGTGGAAGAAATGATAGTGTTAGAATACAACCATTTTGATACCACCAATATAATAATTAATTCAGGCAAGGATCATCAAGGATGCTAAAATTACTTAGTGTAAGATTGTTAAGGAGCAACATATTTCATCCTCTCAAGTATCACTCTAGAAATTGCTTATTAAATGACAGAGAAAAGATACTTTCATATTAAAAAGACCAAACATTAATCTGATGTGAATCAAATTGTTAAATCTAGGACCCCATTCGGAGAAGGCAATGGCACCCCACTCCAGTACTCTTGCCTGGAAAATCCCATGGACGGAGGAGCATGGTAGGACGCAGTCCACGGGGTTGCTAAGGGTCGGACATGACTGAGTGACTTCACTTTCACTTTTTACTTTCATGCATTGCAGAAGGAAATGGCAACCCACTCCAGTATTCTTGCCTGGAGAATCCCAGGGACAGAGGAGCCTGTTGGGCTGCCATCTATGGGGTCGCACAGTGTTGAACACGACCGATGCGACTTAGCAGCAGCAGCAGCAGGACCCCATTAGTAGAATAAATTGACAGTCTGTGCCTTCTAATGTGATTCAGGAAATTATATAATATCATCTATGCAGTATTACCAAAATGTTTACTACGAATTTAACCATGGAGAATCAATCAGGCAAATTCAGAATATGGGGTATTGCACTAGTCAATGGATCCAAATTATTGTTCTAGATTAAAGGAGATTATTTTGGTTGAATAGGAACCAACGCAATGCATGTATTCTGGATTCTGGACATGGGGGTGAACAGATATAAAGGGCATTTGGGAAAATTTAAAAATAAATTTTATTTTAGATAACATTATTATATCCATCTTAAATTTCTTGACCTTGCAATAGCACTGTGGTTATATAGTATAATGCTCTTGTTCATGGACTATAGATGATGAAGTGTTTAGGGATTAAGTGTTGTGGTATCTGCTGTGTATTGCACATAGTTCAGAAATGAGAAGAAAGTGGGGAAATGAAGTAAATGGTAATATTTATTAAAATTATATTTATTTAAATTACTTTTATTATTTAAATTGCATGTTTTGTTTTGTAATAATATTATTGCAAACATTTGTCATACAACTACTATGTCTAAGGATGTTTGCTAAGTATTAGATCATGGAGAGGTACAGACAATGGAATCTACTTCTCAAGAAGGCATCTATTTGCATGGCAAAATTTCCTGGTTATTATATTTTGGATGTTAAATAGATAACTCCAGAAATAGGGATAGAAAGAGTTCAGGGAGAAAGTAGTTTCAGAGCTGAACTAATTTGATAGACTATAAATGGTGAGTCTTGAAGAAAGTCCCACCATTCACTGTGATGAAGAGCTCCAATTGAAAACTTACATTTGCTTTTCATGGTAAAATCTCTGAAATCCAAATTCTGATGAGCTCACCAGTACTAAATTTCATGTTTATTGTCTTATTCTTAAAATCTTCTAGCATACTTCTGACCAAATATATAAAAAATAAAAATTAAAAAGTGAGTCTTCTAATCCATTGCTGTCTGGACAACCCTCACAAGTGGATTTATTTCTTATCTGCTAAGAGAGATGCAGCAGGTTGCTCTGATACTTTGCTGGATTTTAGCAACATTTCCTCACTTTTGTGCCTTCATTTTATCACAAGAGACTAGAGGCCTACAAAGTACATTTCTCAGATTCCCTTGCCAGCTGCCTTCTAATTAGGTTCTTCCAATAGAAGACACTGCAGGCATATTGGAGGGCAGGAGAAAAGAGGCCAGATCATCCGCCTGGTTGATTCCTCAGGCAACAGAAGTCCAGGCTCTTGAGGTCTTGCTCAGGTAGAGTTCTGAGAGGTTCAGTGGCAGCAGTGACCTAGAAAGCTCCGCAGCTCAGGGCTACCTGCTCTGGCTCTGGAAGGAGTGGCCTGGCAGCCGTAGACATGGGTGTCTCAGTAGCATAGTCCCTGTGGCCTTGGTGTCTGTGATGACAGCAGCTCAGTATACCTTTGGACTTATAGCAGCAGCAACAGAAAAGAGTGCCTTAGCTTTCTGCCAAGGATGGGGATCCAAAAACAGCAGTGGATGCGCCAGCAAATTCAATGGCACAGCAGGGAATTTGAGTAATACAGTTTTTCCATTTGCTCCTTCCGTCCTATTAGGGAGTAAAGGCTTTCTTGCATTACCAATGTCTGAGCAAACTAAAGTTTTCTTTTCTCCTCAAGTCATTCCAACACTTAAATGCTGTATTAAATTCTCTCTACCTAGACTTCCTGGAACCATTCCTCTTTAGTTTTTGGACTGGACATGGAGTGACACATCAGTGAGTTTAATCATTTTTATACAGCTGAGCTTCAGGACTTGAGGTTCTAGGAGCAGCAGATTTTAGGTTTAATCCAATACATTTTTATTTATGACTGCCTCAGATGTATTTAAGAAACTGAAATTTGATTCACTCATTGAGATCGTTTTCTGATGCATTTTTTGCTGATGTCAGCAGCAACATGAGGTAAGAGGAATGCTTTGAAGCAAGACAGCAGCAGACGTGGTGGTGGGTTTTGCTGGAAGATACCATAGACCTTTGGTAATTACTCCTGACAACAAGTATTTAGCACCATCAAAGTGCTGATACTGAACTATATGACTTCCCACTGATTATCTCATGTGTCCTCCCCTTCCCCTTAACAAAAACCCCTCAGTCCCGTAGTCTAATGAGTATTATTATTTCCTCCTTAGAGGGAGGACAATTTGGCCACTTGCAACAGCATATCTTGGGATCATGTGACTTAGAAATCTGACTACTGGGCATATGTCTTGAGAAAATTGTATTTCAGAAAGATATACGTATCCCAATGTTCCTTGCAGTACTATTCACAATAGTCAGGACATGAAAGCAACCTAGATGCCCATTAACAGGTGAATGAATAAAGAAATTGTGGTACATACATACAAGGGAATATTAGCCATAAAAAGGAACAAGACTCAATCAGTTCTAGTAAGGTCAGTCAGTCAGTTCAGTCGCTCAGTCGTGTCCAACTCTTTGCGACCCCATGAATTGCAGCATGCCAGGCCTCCCCATCCATCACCAACTCCCGGACTTCACTCAGATTCAGGTCTATTGAGTCAGTGATGTCATCCAGTCATTTCATCCTCAGTCATCCCCTTCTCTTCCTGCCCCCAATCCTTCCCAGCATCAGGGTCTTTTCCAATGAATCAACTCTTTGCACGAGGTGGCCAGAGTACTGGAGTTTCAGCTTCAGCATCATTCCTTCCAAAGAAATTCTGCGGTTGATCTGCTTCAGAATGGACTGGTTGGACTCCTTGCAGTCCAAGGGACTCTCAAGAGTCTTCTTAGACACCACAGTTCAAAATCATCAATTCTTCGGCGCTCAGCCTTCTTCACACTCTAACTCTCACATCCATACATGACCACAGGAAAAACCATAGCCTTGAAAGGTAGATGAATCTAAAGACTGTCCTACAGAGTGCACCAGGTCAGAAAGAGAAAAACAAATATTGTATATTAACACACACATATATAAAATCTAGAAAAATGATACTGATGAAACTATTTGCAGGGCAGGGATAGAAATGCAGCTATAGAGGACAGATCTGTGGACATGATGGGGGAAGGGTGAGGGTGAACAAGGGGAGAGAGTGCCATTGACATATACACCACCATGTGTAAAGCAGATAGCTAGTGGGAAGCTACTGTGTATCACAGGGAGCTCAGCTTGGTGCTCTGTGATGACCTAGTGGGGTGGGATGGGGGGTTATGAAAGGGAGACTCAAGAAGAAGGCGATATCTGTATACTTACAGCTGATTCTTGCTGTTGTACAGCAAAAACCAACTCAACAGTGTGAAGCAACTATCCTCCAATTGAAAAAAGAATATGTTGGGGTGCTTATTAAAAATCAGGTTCTAGGAACTTACCGTACATTTACTAAAATAGAATCTCTCTGGATGGCACCTGGAAGTCCTAGGTGATTCTATGCACCCCCCACATTTGAGAAGCACCATCAGAGAGAAGTAACTTGCTCAAGCTCAGAGTATTAGAGATAACATTTGAACTTGTTGGTCTGACTTGAAATCCCATATTTCTCCTACTCACCCCAGTATGTAGTCCCATCATCTAAGGGAAGGAATTGTTGACAAAGATGAGAAGGCTACATGCTCTCAAGTATTATATTAATGTTCTCCATGTGATGAATATTTTGAAGTTCCAAGGTGTTTTCATCCAGCTTTCTCATTTAACAAACTACAATATGGTTTGATTAAACAAAGGCTTTTTCTTCAAATTCATTCCAAGTGCCGCTTCATATTTCTCTTCTCTGGGCAAGTGATGAAATAAAACAAATTGTTCATCATTAAACGTATTCTGGAGGATACCCCATGTCAACTTACTATACTTACTGGATCTGAAATGGAGGGCAATTTACCTCTGCCTTCATTTCTCCAATGACCTACTTGTTATTTGTTGCTTTGCCTTTTTCTTCTAGTATCTCATTTGATATAAGTCTTGATCCATTTCAATTCAGCGACACTTACTGGGAGCCTACGTTTTCCATGCTGTCTTAGGCCCTGTGAGAGATACAGACTCTGCTCCTAAGGATCACGTTCTCCAAAGCTCCTATTGGCGGGGCCTCATGTCCTCAGGCCTTGATGCTTTTGGAATGAAATCAATAAAAATCTCCATTTCATCTTTAAAATTATCCAAATTGACAGCCTGTGGCTCAGCTTTTTCTCAATTAAGAGGTCAGTGAAGATGTCACAAGATATACTAGGCAAGGAAATTGAAGTTTCCCAAGTTAAATGTAATTGATGCTGAGGATGTTGAAAAACAAATCCCTTTTTATGACACATTTCCCAGGAGTGGGACCACAAGCTGATTCATTTGTCTTTCCAGTGTGTAAAGGTAAGCACATTCTTTTCAGAATCAGAAAATGTCTGCAGTAGGGAAGTCTCATTTTAAAGGAAGAGATTACCACAGCACCTTACCTTATAGAGATGTTGGGATGATTTTAAATGAGGTTCTGCATTAAAAATGTTCAGGATAGTTTCCAGCTAAGTATAAGAGATCAATAAGGTGAGTTATTTGAAAACTGAGGGCTGTGCTTGATAGGAAGCATTTTAAAAATGCAGGAACAAACTTATAAAACATTTAATAAACATTTCAACACACATTTATGGGATGCGCTTATGGGGGAGAATAAAAATCAGACCTGATTTTAACTTACTATCCAGTTGCTTACTATCTAGCTTTATACAAATAAGTACATAAAAAACTATTACCTAAATCTACAGTCCCCCATTTTGGCACCAGGGATCAGTTTTGCAGAAGACATTATTTCCATGTTTTGGGATGATTCAAGCACCTTACACTTAATTTCTATTATTATTGTATCAGCTCCACCTCAGATTATTAGACATTAGAAGTTGGGGTCCCATGGCCCACGGCATTACTTTTAATGACCTTAAATGAGGACATATTTAAATAGTGAGGATAAATATAAAATATATATATTTCTATGTAGCTTTATAGTTGAAAGTGCTTTCACAAACATTTTTTCACTTAATCCTCAAAATAATTGTGTGAAGCAAATATTCATAGAAATAACTGAACAACAATGAATTAATTTGTCTATGGTTCAGAGCTTTGAGGGGTCAGAACTAAGATCAAATCTAATTCATTCCAAGGTTAAATTTGGGTAAATGATAGCAGAAAGGTGTATGGACTGTCCATGGATTTTAAGAAACAGTTCTAAGGAAAAAATGGAGACCATTTTTTCAGATTAAAGAGTCTGGCTCTTTAATTTGCCAAAGGACGTACAAACAAAGAAGTTATCTTGTTCTCTAGGCTTTTTACATCATCCAACAAATCATCCTACACTGCCTGTTAATAAACCACCATAAAGTTCCTAACTCTTATTCAAGTGTGATTGATGGCTGAGGAATGTTATTATGCAAATAATAAGCTAATTTCATTAATTAGTTGATAATATCTCAACTGAGTCTACTAATTGGAAAATTAGCTTGGAAATGTTGGTCAAAAATAAATCACACAAAAACAGTCATACTGCTTTGGACCTAGTAATAGAATTAAACATTTAAATCATTATATTTTCTAATTAAGCATCATCCTAGGACACCCTTAGAGAGAACACTGAGAGGAGGGAAATACTGTTAAATTTTCAAGTCAGTAGTATTTTAACTATGGATAAGACAGAGGAAGGGAGGGAGGAAAGGAGGACAGAGAGAGAGATGGAGAGGAGGGAGAGGGAGAGAAAGAGAGAGAAAATGTCTATCTTTAAATTCATAGTCCATGATGCCTGTTATATAGATGCTTAAAACCGAGTTTCTGGGGAAAACATAAAACTAAATCACAGTATTATCAAACGTCCACACAATTGCACTCATTTCACATGTTAGCAAGGTCATACTCAAAATCCTCCAAGATAGACTTCAACAGTATTTGAACCAAGAACTTACAGATGCACAAGCTGGATTTAGAAAAGGCACAGGAACCAGAAATCAAAATGTCAGCATCAGTTGGATCGTAGAAAAAGCAAGAGAATTTCAGAAAAACATCTACTTCTGCTTCATTGACTACCCTAAAGCCTTTGACTATGTGGATCACAAAAAACTGAGGAAAAACCTTTAAGAGATGGGAATATCAGACCACCGTACCTGCTTCCTGTGAAATCTGCATGTAGGTCAAGAAGCAACAGCTAGAATCGGACATATAACAAGGGACATGGAACAAGTGGAAAAGGAGTACGTCAAGGCTCTATATTGTTACCCTGTTTATTTAACTTACACCACATGAAATGGCAGGCTGGATGAATCACAAGCTGGAATCAATTCCTGGGAGAAATATTGATAATCTCAGATATGCAGATGACACTACCCTTATGGCAGAAAGTGAAGAGGAACTAAAGAGCCTCCGATGAAGGTGAAAGAGGAGAGTAAAAAGCTGGCTTAAAACTCAGCATTCAAAAACTAAGATCATGGCATCCAGTCTTATCACTTCATGCCATGTTTCATGAAGAAACAATGGAAACAGTCAAAGACTATTTTCTTGGGCTCCAAAATTACTGTGGGTGGTGGCTGCAATCATGAAATTAAACGATCTTTTCTTTTTGGAAGAAAAGCTAGTCAAACCTAGAGATCATATTAAAAAACAAAGACATTACTATGCTTACAAAGGTCTGATAGTCAAAGTTATGGTTTTTCCAGTTGTCATATACAGATGTGAGAGTTGGACCATAAAGAAGGCTAAGCACTAAAAAACTTAATGATGCCTTTGAATTTTTGTGTTGGAGAAGACTCTTGCAAGTCCCTTGGACTGCAAGGAAATCAAAGCAGTCAATCCTAAAGGAAATCAACTCTGAAAATGCATTGGAAGGACTGATACTGAAACTGAAGCTCCAGTACTTTGGCCATGTGATGAGAAGAGCCAACTCATTGGAAAAGACCCTAGTACTGGAAGAGATAATAGGCAGGAGGAGAAGGGGATGACAGGATGAGACATTTGGATGGCATCACTGACTCAATGGACATGAGTTTGAGCAAGCTCCGGTAGATGGTGAAGGACAGGGAAGCCTGACATGTTGTAGTCCATGGAGTTGCACAGAGTCACACATGACTGAGTGTCTGAACAACAAAAAAAACTGCTTTACTTACTTTAAACTAGTAGAGAACGTCTGTGAAAATATTATAAACAATAGATGGCATTTTAAATTCTCCCCTATCTTTAGCCTTCCCTGATGGCTCAGGCAATAAAGAAAAAAAAAAAGAAAGTGCAGTTGCTCAGTCATGTTCAGCTGTTTGTGACCCCATGGACTGTAGCCTACCAGGCTCCTCTGTCCATGGGATTTTCCAGGCAAAAGTACTAGAGTGGGGTGCCATTGCCTTCTCCAGGAGACAACAAAGACTCAGCCTGCAATTCAGGAGATCTGGGTTCAATCCCTGGATTGGGAAGATCCCTTGGAAAAGGGAATGGCAACCCAATCCAATATTCTTGCTTGGGAAATGCCACGCACAGAGGAGCCTGATGGACTAGTCCGTAGGATTGCACAGAGTTGGACATGACTGAGCTGCTGACAGTTTCACTTTTCAGTTATCTTTAGCCTACCTGAAACAATAAAAGAATAAGCTATTGATCTCCCTTCACAATAAAATTAAGAAGTAACTATAAATTCACTGACTCTGAAGACAACTTGACAATAATGGACATAGCAGCTAAAGACTGATAAATGATTCAAATGTAAGTTAAAACTCATGTAGCTCAGCCTTGGAGCATTATCTCAATCTAGCAGCCAGAAATAATTAAAAATTGTTTCATTAGTAAAGTATTTTCTTTCGGAAAAGTCTGTCTCTTCTATTTGTAATCTGTATTTCTTTAATCTCTTCTAAGAGGTTAATTTCTTGCTTCCATGGTAGCTCAGCTGATAAAGAATCTGCTGGCAATGTATGAGGCCTCAGTTCAGTTCCTGGGCTAGGAAGATCCCCTGGAAGGCAGCATGGCAACCCACTCCGATATTCTTGCCTGGCAAATCCCCATGGACAGAGGAGCCTGGCGGGCTATAGTTGCAAAGAGTCGGACATGACTGAGTGACTAAGTGCAGCACACAGTAAACTCTTAGAAGACTTCAGCCCTAGAGTCGACCCCTCTCTTTCCTACATCCACATCTCTAAGGGGGTAAATCTAATATGCATGAAAAAATTAGTGCTAACATCTTAATATACTCTTGATCCTACAACCCTCCTCCAACTAGTCATCATTTCTTTACCTTTCTACTAGAGAAAATTCTTTTCTTAGTTTTTCCCTTTTCCTAGCTTTATTGAGATATAGTTAACATATAATATTATGTAAGTTTGAGATATACAAGGTGATAATTTGATACATGTATATATTGTGAAATGTTTGCAATAATGTCAGTTGACATATTCACCTCACATAATTACCATTTTGACATTATTTGCATGGTGAGAATATGAAAGCTCTAATTTCAAAGCCACTTTCAAGTAAAAAATACGATACTGTTACCTGTAGCCACCATGCTGCATCCGGAAGTTAATCATCTTAAAACTGGAAGTGTTTACCCCTTGACTGGTGTTCCCCACTCCCTTTACCCCTCATCTTCTACATCCACATTTCCACAGTCAGCTTCATGAGTTCCGCTTTTTTAGATTCCACAGCAGTGCTTGTCTTTCTGTGACTTGTTTCACTTAGCATATGCTCTCAAACTCCATCCATACTGTCAGAAACGGCAGGATTTCCTTCCTTTTTATGGCTGAATGCTATTTCATTTTATATGTATTACCATATCTTCCTTATCCCATTCATCATCAACAGGGACTTAAGTTGTTTCCTTGCCTTGGCTATTATGGAAAAAACTGCAATGAACAGCTTTACATGGGCTGAGATGGTCATTTCACTTCCTTGGAATATAAACCCAGACATGGGATTACTGGGTCACATGGTAGTTTTATTTCCCATTTTTCAGGAACCTCCGTACTGTTTTCTATAGTGTCTGCACTTACATTCTCAACAAGAGTGCACCATACCCTAGTCAACACTTATTATCTCCTGTATTTTTGATGATAGCCATTTTAACAGGTAATTTCATTTTATATGTATTACCATATCTTCCTTATCCCATTCATCATCAACAGGGACTTAAGTTGTTTCCTTGCCTTGGCTATTATGGAAAAAACTGCAATGAACAGCTTTACATGGGCTGAGATGGTCATTTCACTTCCTTGGAATATAAACCCAGACATGGGATTACTGGGTCACATGGTAGTTTTATTTCCCATTTTTCAGGAACCTCCGTACTGTTTTCTATAGTGTCTGCACTTACGTTCTCAACAAGAGTGCACCATACCCTAGTCAACACTTATTATCTCCTGTATTTTTGATGATAGCCATTTTAACAGGTATGAAGTGATATCTTATTATGGTTTGACTTGCATTTCCCCAAGAATTAGTACACAGAAGAACTGTACAAAAAAGATCTTCAGGACCTGGATAATCACGATGGTGTGATCACTCACCTAGAGACAGAC
>SJYC01031132.1:0-25836 GCA_006408675.1 Madoqua kirkii
CTGCTGCTGCTGCTGCTGCTGCTGCTGCTGCTGCTGCTGCATCGCTTCAGTCACGTCAGACTCTGTGCGACCCCATAGACGGCAGCCCACTAGGCTCCCCCGTCCCTGGGATTCCCAGGCAAGAACACTGGAGTGGGTTGCCATTTTCTTCTCTAGTGCATGAAAGTGAAAAGTGAAAGTGAAGTCGCTCAGTCATGTCCAACCCTCAGCGACCCCATGGGCTGCAGCCTTCCAGGCTCCTCCATCCATGGGATTTTCCAGGCAACAGTACTGGAATGGGGTGCCAAACTCTCAAAGTACACTCAAACTCACGTCCCTTGAATCGGTGATGCCACCCAATCATTTCATCCTCTGCTGCCCCTTTCTCCTCCCACCTTCAATCTTTCCCATCATCAGAATCTTCTTTTCTAAAGACTGATTTCTTCGTATCAGGTGGCCAAAGTATTGGAATTTCAGCTTCAACATCAGTTCTTCCAATGAATATTCTGGACTATTTCCTTTAGGATTGAGTGGTTGGACTTTCTTGCAGTTTAAGGGACTCTCAAGAGTCTTCTTCAACACCACAATTCAAAAGCCTCAATTCTTTAGCGCTCAGCTTTCTTTATAGTCCAACTCTCACACCCATATATGACTATTGGAAAAACCATAGCCTTGACTAAATGGACTTTGTTGGTAATGTCTTTGCTTTTTAATATGCTATCTAGGTTGGTTATAAAGTTTCCTCCAAGAAGTAAGTGTCTTTTATGTTCATGGCTGCAATCACCATCTGCAGTAATTTTGGAGCCCAAGAATATAAAGTCTGCCACTGTTTCCACTGCTTCTCCATCTATTTGCCATGAAGTGATGAGACTAGATGATATGAACTTAGTTGTCTTCATTTTGAGACTTAAGCCAACTTTTTTACTGTCCTCTTTCACTTTCATCAAGAGGCTCTTTAGTTCCTCTTTACTTTCTGCCATAAATGTGATGTCATCTGCATATCTGAAGTTATTGATACTTATCCCAGCAATCCTGATTCCAGCTTGTGCTTCATCCAACCCAGTGTTTCTCATGATGTACTCGGCATATAAGTTAAATAAGCAGGGTGACAATATACAGCATTGACGTACTCCTTTTTCTATTTGGAACCAGTTTGTTGTTCCATGTCCAGTTCTAACTGTTGCTTCTTGACATGCATACAGGTTTCTCAAGAGGCAGATCAGGTGGTCTGGTATTCCCATCTCTTTCAGAATTTTCCACAGTTTATGATGATCCAGACAGTCAAAAGCTTTAACATAGTCAATAAAGCAGAAATAGATGTTTCTGGAACTCTATTGTTTTTTTGATGATCCGGCAGATATTGGCAATTTGATCTTTGGTTCCTCTGTCTTTTTTAAAACCAGCTTGAACATCAGGAAGTTCATGGTTCACATATTATTTAAGCCTTCATACAATAATTTTGAACATTACTTTACCAGTGTGTGAGATGAGTGCAATTGCATGGCAATTTGAACATTCTTTGACTTTGCCTTTCTTTGGGATTGGAATAAAAACACATTTCCAGTCCTGTGGCCACTGCTGGGTTTTCCAAATTTGCTGGCATATTGAGTGCAACACTTTCACGACATCATTTTTCAGGACTTGAAATAGCTCAACTAGAATTTTATCACCTCCACTAGCTCTGTTCATAGTGATGCTTTTAAGACCCATTTGATTTCACATTCCGGGATGTCTGGCTCTAGATGAGTGATCACACCATCATGATTATCTTGGTCATAAATATCTTTTTTGTACAGTTCTTCTGTGTATTCTTGCCACCTCTTCTTAATATCTTCTGCTTCTGTTAAGTCCATATCATTTCTGTCCTTTATCAAGCCCATCTTTGCATGAAATTTTCACTTGGTATCACTAATTTTCTTGAAGAGATCTCTAGTCTTTCCTAATCTATTCGTTTCCTCTATTTCTTTGCACTGATCACTGAAGAAGGCTTTCGTGTCTCTCCTTGCTATTTGGAACTCTGCATTCAGATGAGCATATCTTTCCTTTTCTTCTTTGCTTTTCATATCTCTTATTTATTAAGGAACTTATGAAACATAACATTTTTTGAAATCAAAGTATCATATATATTTAGTTTTATAATAACCAAGGTTTTACAAAATAAACTCTCTATAATAACACTGTAAATTAAGAGTCTAGCATGGTCTCTCCTATCACTACACACACACACACAAACACAAAGACACAGACACACAACCAATGCACTCACAAAGTACAAAAGTATATAACTATACTATATAAATGAATTACTATAAACTGTTTTTGACCTAAACTTAAGATCCAATACTATAAAATCATTATTTCATTTGCTTGTATGCTTACCCAAAATATGAGCTGAATTGCTTCTCTCAAAAATGTAATTGTTGAAATTTTAATCCATAATACTTCTCAATGTGACTGAATTTAGAAATAGGGCTTTTAAAGTGGAATTAAATTAAAATTCTGGTACTTTACCATTCTGACAAGTGAGAGAATTCATTTGCCAACATTTTTTTTAATTGCCCAAGAAGACTATTGCCTGTTTTTAAGCAATATGATAGGTCTTATGCTCTCACATATTGTCTTCAAATGTTGCTGCCTCTGTGAACATCTTGTTATACAGATATAAAATAATCACATTGATAATATATGAGAGCTCAGGACTATTTATCTAAATCCCTGTGGGGCTTTTAAATAGTTCTTATCAATCTTCCTGAAGCTTGTTATTTTTCAACTATTTTTAATGTTTGTATAATTTAAAGAATATATTTCCATATTTAAGTTACTCTAAAATATAACTTTATATCATTTACTATATGTGCTCTGACCTGACTGTACACATATAATCTCTACACTTCCAAATTTATTGGGGAAAAATAAGGCTGTTAAATTCAAATACCTATAAAGAAGAGACTAAGATGTATTCATCAAAAGCACACTGAGCAGTAGACATGGAAGAGGGCTGGGGATTGTAGAAAACTGGAAATTGATCAGTACAGTAAAAGACATTTAGATACACTTTTGGTTGACATAGTTGGTCAAAATAAAATATATTTAAAGTCTAAATAATGATCCATTCGTAACACACTTAATGTCCTCACATCAGTTAAGTACTCATGAGCCACTATATTTTCAATATGCATGGTAATAAAATTGATTTTGAAATTCACTGTTCCTTATTTTATTCTCAATATGATCCTAGTTTCCATGTGATTAATATAAAATATTCAGTTGATATCTATATGTCATTAGATTATGGAATTATACCGGTAATATTTGTTACCCTTTGATGGTGAAATTCAAGACAAAGTATGCAAAGTAGAATGCCAAGTATTCTTTCATTGAATATGTATACTTTGTATTAACTCATTGTTCTGTGCTTTATGTGATAACACACACCCACAGTAGCAAACATGAGACCTTCTGAGTCTAATGTTGTACTGCCATGTGACTAAAATTAGCAATGGGCATTACCTTCCTCTGGCTCACTAACCTGAGGATGAATTTACATTCCTCTAATATAATAGAGGGATCAAGTTGATTTTGTATCTACAAACAAAATAATATTTAGTATAATGAAAAATGTAAATAATATGGTTCTGATTGGAGAGGTCTCCAAAAGATTTGACCTTTCTTGGCTTTATATATAAACACATAAAATGAGATTTTATTCCAAGGTAATCTTACATAAGAAAATATGTGTATATAATGGTGCTGCTGCTAATTCACTTCAGTTATGTCTGTCTCTTTGTTATCCTATGGGCCATAGTCTGCCAGAGTCCTCTTTCCATGGGATTCTCCAGGCAAGGATCCTGAAGTAGATTGCCAAGCCCTTCTCCAAGAGATCCTCCCAACCCAGAGATCAAACTTGCATTTCTTATGTCTCCTGCATTGCAGACAGGTTCTTTACCACTAGTGACACCTGGTAACCTGGTAAGTTCATACAAAATACTGATAAACTTAATCTTTTATTTTTATTATTTTTTTTTTGATGGTTGAAAAACAGCTTAACTGAACTATTCTTCTTTTCTATAATCTTACTTTAAGGTCAGAGCTAACTCAGTTTAAATGTTCAATATTTCTAAATTCTAGGAATTTAGAAAGATAGTAATGATGACCTTGTAAGTGAGACAACATAAGAGACAGAGGTATAGAACAGACTTTTGGCCTCTGAGGGAGAGGGAGAGGGTGGGATGATTTGGAAGAATGGCACTGAGACATGTATACTATCATATAAGAAATGAAGCACCAGTCTATGTTCAATACAGGATACAGGATGCTTGGGGCTGGTGTACGGGATGATCCGGGGAGATGGTGTGGGGTGGGAGATGGGAGGGGGCTTCAGCACTGGGAGATCGTGTACACCTGTGGCTGATTCATGTCAATGTATGGCAAAACCAATACAGTATTGTAAAATAGAATAAAGTATTAAATACGGGATGATCCGTGGAGATGGTGTGGGGTGGGAGATGGGAGGGGGCTTCAGCACTGGGAGATCGTGTACACCTGTGGCTGATTCATGTGAATGTATGGCAAAACCATTACAGTATTGTAAAGTATAATAAAGTATTTAAAAAAAAATAAAGTGAAAAAAAAAGAATTAAAAAAAAAAAGAAAACTGAGCACCGAAGAATTGATGCTTTTGAACTGTGCTGTTGGAGAAGACTCTTGAGAGTCCCTTGGACTGCAAGGGGATCCAATCAGTCCATTCTAAAGGAGATCAGTCCTGGGTGTTCATTGGAAGGACTGATGCTAAAGCTGAAACTCCAGTACTTTGGCCACCTCATGTGAAGAGTTGGCTCACTGGAAAAGACAGTGATATTTTGATGATAGGGTTGGCCTTACATGAAAAATGAATGACTATTTCAGGTCATTTGCCACTCCATATTGTCGGTTCAGGCTGAATTTAAAGTGCTGAAGACAGGAAGAAAGCAGCTTTTTCATGGCCTTCCTGCAGCAGTGGTCTTGTTTCATGGTATCTCTGTGAGATTACTGACATATGTAAATAGAGTATTTTAATGAACAGAGTGTTAGAGACCAACCTTGTTTTGTCCTATCATGGGAGCCACAAGCCAAGCTCCTCTCTGTGTGCCGCCCCTCTTCAGCTCTGAATTATCTGACCCATCCTTTCAGTCAGGAAAGATCAAGAACAATTTCCTACAGTTCTGAACCATGATGAGCTAGCACTTGATTCAATATAGAACCTATACTTCCTAGATGTGTTAGCTGGGCTGTTTGATGTTGCTAGAAGTATGTATTTCTATATATAAGCATATATGCTTAAGTGCCTCAACTGAGATATTTATTCCAAGAAAAGGAAAAGTCTTACATAGGAAAGTAAGACATGAAATAATTTAAACTGTATGTATCCAGGTCTCTTAAGACTATAATGCTGCTCAAGAACTAGACATTGTTTGAAATATTCCCTGGAAATATATAATGCCATTCACCCCTCAACAGCAAACTTCTGCTGCCCGGATCTTTGCGTAGCTCTATCTCTGTTTCTTTCATTTCCAACAAAAGCACCTCTCAAATACTGCCCCCTTTGCAGCTTCTGCATGGTTCTCGAGTCTGGGAGACTGTTCACTTCAGTATCTCTGTATTTTGGCCTATAACTTTTCTAACCACTGTCCATTCTCCCCAGGATAAAGGCTATGATTTATTTTTCTGGGTTTCCATCTATATCATGGGCTGGTGCCTTGTGAACTCATTTTCAAATCCCAAATCTTCCCGGTCATTAAATGTTGTGGTTTCACGTATATCAGGCCTGGTCTCTTTTCTTTTCTCTAGTACTTTGTCCCCCAGCTTATTTCATTCAGCCACACTGTTGTCTTTGATATCTCTACCCCTGTGATTTCATCTGGATAACTGCTTCTCCTTCAGACAGCAGATCAAATATCACTTTCATTAGGAAGCCACATTCACCCAGTCCTCCTTTTCACTATGACTATGTCTTCCTTATAATCTTCTGTGACAGGGAAACATTTTGAAATACTTACACATACTTGCCAGAGTGTCCAGGAGTTTCTGGCAGAGGCGTGGTTCGACTGTGGGCTGCCGTGGGGTCGGGAGCACTGAAACAGCACTCCTGGGAGCCACAGGTGTGCTAGCATAAGTCCTTTAGAAGGAAGTCACCATTACCAGCATTACCCCTACCGCAGTTGGGCCTCAGCCAAACCACAGGGAGGGAACACAGCCTTACCCACCAACAGAATAACTAGATTAAAGATTTACTGAGCATAAGTGAAAGTGAAGTTGCTCAGTCTGTCTGACTCTTTGCGACCCCATGGACTGTAGCCTGTCAGGCTCCTCCATCCGTGGGATTTTCCAGGCAAGAGTGCTGGAGTGGGTTGCCATTTCCTTCTCCAGGGGATCTTTCCAACCCAGGAATTGAACCCGGATCTCCTGCATTGCAGGCAGATGCTTTACTGTTTGAGCCACCAGGGAAGCCCTTACTGAGCATGAAAAGTGAAAGTGAAGTTGTTCAGTCGTGTCCAACTCTTTGCGACCCCATGGACTGTAGCCCACCAGGCTCCTCAGTCTGTGGAATTTTCCAGACAAGAGTACTGGAGTGGGTTGCCATTTCCCCCACAGTCAGTCCCTCCCATCAGGAAGCTTCCACAAGCCTCTTAATCCATCAGAGGGAAGACAGAATGAAAAACATAATCACAGAAAACTAACCAAACTGATTACAGGGATCACAGCCTTGTCTAACTCAGTGAAACTATGAGCCAGGCCATGTAGGGCTACCTAAGAAGGATGGGTCATGGTGGAGAGTTCCAACAAAATGTGGTCTACTGGAGAAGAGAATGGCAAACTGCTTCAGTATTCTTGCCTTGAGAACCCCATGAACAGTGAAACTGAAGTCACTCAGTCATGTCCGACTCTTTGCGACCTCATGGACTGTAGACCACCAGACTCCTCCATCCATGGAATTTTCTAGGCAAGAGTACTGGAGTGGGTTGCCATTTCCTTCTTCAGGGTATCTTCCCAACCTGGGGATCGAACCTGGGTCTCCTGCATTGCAGGCAGATGCTTAATCGTCCAAGCCACGAAGAAAGCCCATGAACAGTATGGGAAGGCAAAAAGATATGACACTGAAAGATGAACTCCTCAGCTCAGTGGGTACCCAACATGCTATTGGAGAAGAGTGGGGAAATAACTCCAGAAAGAAAGAAGAGATGGAGCCAAAGCAAAAACAATACCCAGTTGTGGATGTGACTGGTGTTGGAAGTAAAGTCCAATGTTGTAAAGAACAATATGCATAGAAACCTGGAATGTCTGTGAATCAAGGTAAAGTGGAAGTGGTTAAACAGGAGATTTCAAGAGTGAACATTGAGATTTTAGGAATCAGTAGACTAAAATGGACAGGAATGGGTGAATTTAATTCAAGTGACCATTAAATCCACTACTGTGGGCAAGAATCCCTTGAAAGAAATGGAGTAGCCATCATGGTCAGCAAAAGAGTCTGAATGCAGTACCTGGGTGCAATCTCAAAAACAACAGAATGATCTCTGTTTGTTTCCAAGGCAAACCATTCAATACCACAGTAATCTAAGTCTATGCCCCAGACACTAATGTTAAAGAAACTGAAGTTGAACAGTACTATGAAGATCTACAAGACCTTCTAGAACTAACACCAAAAAAAAGATGTCCTTTTCATCATAGGGGACTGGAATGCAAAAGCAGGAAGTCAAGAGAAAACCTGGAGTAACAGACAAGTTTGACCTTGGAGTACAAAAGTGAAGCAGGGCAAATGCTAACAGTTTTTCCCAAGAGAGGCACTGATCATAGCAAACACCCTCTTTCAAAAACACAAAGGACTCTACGCATGAACATCACCAGATGGTCAGTATCAAAGTCAGATTGATTATATTCTTTGCAGCCAAAGATGGAGAAGCTCTATACAATCAGCAAAAACAAGATCGGGAACTAATGTGGCTCAGATCGTGAACTGCTTATTGCCAAATTCAGACTTAAATTGAAGAAACTAGGGAAAACCACTTGACTATTCAGTTATGACTTAAATCTCTTATGATTGTACAGCAGAAGTGACACATAGATTCAAGGGATTAGATCTGATACACAGAGTGCCTGAAGAGCTATGGGCAGAGGTTGATAACATTGTACAAGAGGCAGTAATCAAAACCATCCCCAAGAAAAAGAAATGTAAAAAGGCAAAATGGTTTTCTGAGCAGGCCTTACAAATAGTGGAGAAGAGAAGCTAAAGGCAAAGGAAGAAAGGAAAGATATATCTATCTGAATGTAGAGTTCCAAAGAATAGCAGAGAGATAAGAAAGCCTTCCTAAGTGATCAATGCAAAGAAATAGAGGAAAACAATAGACTGGGAAAGACTAGAGGTCTCTTCAAGAAAACGAGAGATACTAACAGAATATTTCATACTAAGATGGGCACAATAAAGGACAAAAATGATATGGACATAACAAAAGCAGAAGATATTAAGAGGTGGCAAGAATACGCAGAAGAGCTATACAAGGAAGATCATGACCCAGCTAGCCACGATGGTGTGATCATTCATCTAGAGCCAGACATCCTAGAATGCAAACTCAAATGGGCCTTAGGAAGCATCACTATGAACAAAGCTAGTGGAGGTGAAGGAATTTCAGCTGAGTTCTTCCAAATTCTAAAATGATGCTGTAAAAGTGCTGCACTTAATATGCCAGCAAATTTGGAAATCTCATCAGTGGCCACAGGACTGGAAGAGGTCAGTTTTCATTCCAATCCTAAAGAAAGACAAAGTCAAGGAATGATTAAATTTCTAAACAATTGCACTTATTTCATATGCTTGTAAAATAATGCTCAGAATTCTCCAAACTAGGCTTCAACAATATGTGAACTGGGAACTCCCAGATGTTCAAGCTGGATTTAGAAAAGGCAGAGGAACCAGAAATCAAATTGCCAGCATCCATTGGATCATAGATAAAGTAAGAGAATTCCATAAGAACATCTACTTCTGCTTCATTTACTATGCTAAATTCTGTGACTATGTGAATCACAACATGTGGGTAATTCTTCAAGAGATGGGACTATCAGATCACTTGACCTGCCTCCTAACCAAACTGATCACATGGATCACAGCCTTGTCTAACTCAGTGAAACTGTATGCAGATCAAGAAGCAACAGTTAAAACCAGACATGGAACAACAGACTGGTTCCAAATTGGGAGAGGAGTATGCCAAGGCTATATATTGTCACCCTGCTTATTTAACCTATGTGCAGAATCCATCATGTGAAATGCCAGGCTGGATGAAGCACAAGCTGGAATAAAGATTGCTGGGAGAAATATCAATAACCTCAGATATTTTGATGACATCACCCTTATGGCAGAAAGAGAAGAGGAACTAGAGAGCCTTATGATGAAAGTGAAAGAGGAGAGTGGAAAAGCTGACTTAAAACTCAACATTCAGGAAACTAATGTCTCTGGGCTCACTTCATGTCAAATAGATAGGGAAACAATGGAAACAGTGACTTTATTTTCTTGGGTTCCAAAAGGGCTCCAAAATCACTGCAGATAGTGATGGCAGCCATGAAATTAAAAGATGCTTGCTCCTTAGAAGAAAAGCTATGACAAACCTAGACAGCATGTTAAAAAGCAGAGGCATTACTTTATTGACAGAGGTCCACCTAGTCAAAGCTGTGGTTTTTCCAGTATTCATGTATGGACATGATAGTTGGACCATAACGAAAGCTGAGTGCTGAAGAATTGATGCTTTTGAACTGTGGTGTTGAAGACTCTTGAGAGTCCCTTGGACTGCAAGGAGATCAAACCAGTCTATTTTAAAGGAAACCAATCCTGAATATTCATTAGAAGGACTGATGCTGAAGCTGAAGCTCCAGTACTTTGGCCACCTGATGCAAAGAGCTGACTCACTGGAAAAGAACCCGATAATGGGAAAGACAGGAGGCAGGAGGAGAAGGCAGGAGGAGAAGGGGATGACAGAGGATGAGATTGTTGGATGTCAACACTGACTCAACATGAGTTTGAGCAAGCCCTGGGAGTTGGTGATGGACCGGGAAGCCTGGCGTGCTGCAGTACATGGGGTTGCAAAGAGTTGGACACAGCTGAGCAACTGAACTGGTAGGATACTTTGTCTTCTGTTTCTCTCACTAAACTGCAAGATTCAGGAAGGTAGTAGAGCCTTCCCTGATTGTGTTAAGCATTGTGTTAGTAACCAGCTCCTTGCAGAGCATGGGACATTTAATATGATCTCAGTAATTAATGAAATAATGAATCAACCTCTAATTTAGATTTTTTTCCCCAACGAACAGAGTTAATACGCTAAACAGTCTCATAATCAAGCCCCTATGTCTGATTTATCAGTGATGATCAGGAAGTAGAGTCCCACAAAATGAAACAAGGAATCTTCTCCATGCATTTTCTTTGGAAGGGGGTTTGGTGAGACTCTTTCCCAATACATTCTGTTGTTTCTTTTCAGAGCTTAACTATGACCAATTTTTCCTTGTAGGACTCAGTCAGAGTATAATACATAGTCACCACTGTGACTCCCATTAAATACACCCCTGGGAGATTATGTCAGTGATTCACAATACCTTATATCTTGTCAACAAACATTTATAAGAGGATAAATGTCAGGGAAAGAACACACAAGATAGAATACTGTTCTGTGTGTGCTTTGATTTCAAAATTTAGAGCTACTTAGACAAAAGAAGTGTTTATTTTGCTTAAAGATATTCGACTGGAGTAGATATGTCAGTAGTCTAAGATTAAATAACTTTTCCCCCACTTAGAGCTGCAAATACTCTTTTCCCAGACTGTTGGGTTTAACACTATTCCTGTTTACTATGATAATCATTAAAAATATTTTTTAGCTTTGTGTTGAGCCTGTCAGCATTTCTGAACTGATTAGAATAAAAACTATGTAAGAACAAGCTAATGACTATAACTAACTCATAGTTGATAATTAGGAAAAACCCCTTCTCTTGCATTGTTATGCTCTGTTATTGCTTTAACTTTCATTTTCAAGGCCATTTTCCCCCGTAAACTCTCTGGAGCCACTTAGTTAAATACACTACATTACATAAAAATAAAATAATTTAAATCTAAATGTAACTAATTAATTTTACAGAAATGAATAGTGATACTCATGTTTTTTTTTAACAGAAGATTGTTGACAAATCGAAAGCAATATTTAGTTGGCAGGGCTAAGGCTAATTATTAATAAAATTAATGATATAAAGGGCTAAGGCTAACTTTTGGTTTTTATACAAAAAGAATTAAAATTTAAACTGTAGCAACATTATATAGAATAAAAAAATCAACCATAATATAACCCTCCTTATATTACAGTGAAATAATTTGATAAACCTGGGTATATAGAGAGAAAACTTTAAATAGGTAAAATTTTATTAAAACTTTACATTAATTTTAAAAGCATGAACATTTTAAAATTTAATAGAAAAATAAATATTAACTGCTGAAACACAAGTACATGGTTTACTTTAGGAAAAAAGAATATAAAAAACCTAAAGAGACTGGACTTTATTTTAAAAGTTAAATTCTTAAACTTTAGATAGTATTTATCCCTGACCTGCTATGAAGGATGGTGACATTTAGACATCAGTATATTATAATGACCCTATCCTTTTTCCTGGCAGTTCTAAGATTAAAGTGGCAAGGTTTATAAAACAGTACATTCTGTGATCATATTACCCCATTTAAAAAAATCTTGAGTCCATATTTCTATATACTGTTATTGTTCAGTTGCTTAGTTGTGTCCAGCTCTCATGACCCCGTGGACTGTAGCCCGCCAGGCTTCCCTGTCCTTCATTATCTCCCAGAGTTTGTTCAGGTCATGTCTGTTGAGTTGGCTGTGCTTTTATGTATCTATTTCTCTATTAAGTTCCTTTTATTAAAAAGACTGATAACACTACCTAGATTCAACCATGAAGTGAAAGTGAAAGTGAAGTCGCTCAGTCGTGTCCGACTCTTTGCGACCCCGTGGACTGTAGCCTACCAGGCCTCTCTGTCCATGGGATTCTCCAGGCAAGAATACTGGAGTGGGTTACCATTTCCTTCTCCAGGAGGCCTTCCCGACCCAGGGATCCAACCCAGGTCTCCCGCATTGGAGGCAGACGCTTTAACCTCTGAGCCACCAGGGAAGCCATAGTTAACATTTTTTTCCATGTTTGTTTTATCTTTGATTCTATATCTACATTCTCTCTCATACACACATGCACATTTTTGCTGAATCATTTGAAAGTAAGTTATAGATACCATAACACTTCATCCCTCTAAAGGCTGCCCCAATACTCCATCATGTATTTCCTAATAAGCACACTGTCCAACAGTACAACAGTATAATCACTGCACCTAAGAAAATTAAAAATAATTTCCTAACATGTAATGGTCAGTTCACATTGTTCATCTGTAACAGAACACTGGGGAAAAGTAATGATCAATGCAAAGGGTAATGGTTAAATGAATTGTTGGAACATCCAAAATCCAGACTACTGGGCACATGGTTGGCATAGGTCAGTATTCACTAACTTTTAAAGATTTTCAAGACATATTCTTAAATTACAAAAAATCTAGTTGCAGAGAAAATTATATAGTAAAATTCCATGTATGTGAAACACCAAATTTATATATTTCATATGTATATAGCCTAGGAAAATGTATAAGAAGAAATTTTAAAACACTAAACATGATTCCTTTCAAAGTGGGCAATGGACACGTCTTGAAATTCTCTCAGCCAAAGCTGCTGTATTGCAGTAGAGATTGACCTCTCTTTGGGTTTTAGTGTCTTAAGTCCCAGTCATAGATAAGGAGATCGAGCTATGTTTGCCTGAACTGTTTCACATTACTTAGATAATATTGATAATAAAAATTAGCCTTTTGATGTGACACGACCATCAGTAAAAAGCTGTCTTGGAGTACTTTGAGTACACTTGCAACTAAAACATTCTCACTCTCTGAGCACTGGAACTACTGTATTTTTATTGGGAAAAAAAACAAACTGTAGCAACATTTTGAAAGAAAATCATTGACACATGGGCTATTACTTGTTTTGCCCCTTTCAACTCGATGCCCCAGGTTAGATGATAAGTGGCGGAGCTTAAAAGTAAACCGATGCACAGTAGCTATGAAATAGAGTCTAAAGTGGTCAAGTTGAAAAGAAAGTCATAAAATTTTCAAACTTTCTATGAAGTATTTTAGAGATTACATAATGCAACCTCCTTATTTTAAAGATGCATAAGCAGGATCCCAGAAGATGAAATAAATTGTGCAAGGTCAAAATGGATTATTATTAATGAAGCAAAATAAAATGTGACTTAGTTACCTGGCCCCTAATCTAATCCTGTTCCTAAACTGCATAATGAATCATCAGCAGAGTTTGATTGCTTTGAATGGGCATTTTAAACTTGGAAAGTATGATTTTTGAGGGTAATTACATTGTACTGAATGGGTGTAATAACTGACACTATGTCAACATAATGTGCATTTTTTATAAATAAAATATTATAGGACATAAAAATATGTCCTTGGACATCTATCTTATAAATTTGTACAGATTTATACAGTTATTTCTTGGTATCCACAGGAGACTGGCTCCAGGGCTCCCGGGGCTATCATAATCTGTGATGCTCAAGAGCCTTACATACAATAGCATGCTGCTGCTGCTGCTAAGTCGCTTCAGTCGTGTCCGACTCTGTGTGACCCACAGACGGCAGCCCACCAGGCTCCGCCGTCCCTGGGATTCTCCAGGCAAGAACGCTGGAGTGGGTTGCCATTTCCTTCTCCAATGCATGAAAGTGAAAGGTGAAAGTGAAGTCACTCAGTTGTGTCCGACTCTTAGCGACCCCATGGACTGCAGCCCACCAGGCTCCTCCTTCCATAGGATTTTCCAGGCAAGAGAACTGGAGTGGGGTGCCATTGCCTTCTCCATAGCATTTATATATAACCTATGCACATCTTCTTGTATACTTTAAATAACCTTTAGATTACTTATTAATATCAAATACAATGAAACAGGATAAATAGCCCAAATCCACATACCTATGGTCAGTTAACCTATGAATTCAGAATGGAGAAAATGCAGCCTGTCAATAAGTAGTGCTGAGAAAACTGGATAGCTAGATGTAACAGAATGAATCAGAACATTCTCTAACACCATATAGAAAAATAAGCTCCAAATGGATTGAAGGTCTTAATGTAAGACAAGATAGCATAAAATTCTTAGAAGAAAATGCAGGCAGAATACTCTGACATAATCTCAACAGTATCTTTTTGGATCTACTTCCTAGAGTGGTGAAAATAAACACAAAAATAAACAAATGGCACCCAATTAAACTGCAAAGCTTTTACACAGCAAGGGAAAGCATAAAACAAAATAAAAAGACACGGAATGGGAGAATATATTTATAAGCATGACTAACAAGAAATTAATTTCTAATATATACAAACAGTTCATACAGCTGAATTAAAATTAAAAAACCCATCCACAAAATGGGCAGATCTAAATTGACATCTCTCTAAACAAGACATACATATGGCTGAAAAGTACAGGAAAAGAGGCTGAATGTTGCTAAATGTTAGAGAAATACAAATCAAATCTACAGTGAGGTATCACCTCACACCAGTCAGAGTGGATATCATCAAAGAGTCTATAAACAATAAATGTTGGAGAGGGTGTGGAGAAAAGGGAACCCTTCTACACTATTGATGGGAATGTAAATTGGTATAGCCGCTATGGAGAACACTGAAATCTCCTTAAGAAACTCAAAAATAGAACTACCATATGACCTAGCAATCTAACTCCTGAGCACATATCCAGAGAAAACAATACTTTGAAAAGATACATGTACCCTAATGTCCACTGCAGCAGTGTTTACAGTAGCCAAGACAAAGAAGAAAACCTAAGTGTCCTTTGACAGAGGAAAGGATAAAGTTGTAGTATATGTATACAGTGGAATATTGCTCAGCCATAAGAAAGAATTAATGTCATTTGCAGCAACAGGCTTCCCTTGTGGCTCAGCTAATAAAGAATCCACCTGCAATGTGGGAGACCTAGGTTTGATCCCTGAGTTGGGAAGATCCCCTGGAGAAGGGAAAGGCTTACTCGCTCCAGTATCCTGGCCTGGAGAATTCTGTGGACTGTATAGGCCATGGGGTTGCAAAGAGTTGGACACGACTGAGTGACTTTCACTTTCACTTTTCATGGTCCTAGAGATGATCATACTAAACAAGTAAGTCATACAGAAAAAACTGATACCACATATACTTATATGTGGATCTAAAAAATGATACAAATGAATTTATTTTAGAAAACAGACTCACAGATTTTGAAAACAAAGTCGCTGTTACCAAAGGAAAAAGGTAGAGAGGGAGGGATAAATTAGGGGGGGGGGCTGACATATACAATACTATATATAAAACAGATAACCAACAATGACCTATGTATAGCACAGGGAACTCTACCCAATACTCTGCAATAATCTATATAGGAAAAGATTCTGAAAAACAACAGATATATGCATATGTATAACTAAATCACTTTGCTGTACATCTGAAACTAACACAAAATTGTAAGTCAGCTATAATATAAAAATTAATAAAAACTAATACAATGTAAATGCCATGTAAACAGTTGCCCAAACAAGATAAATTGCCTTTTGGAAATTTTTTTTCCAAATATTTTTGATCCACATTTGGCTAAATCCATGGATATGGAATAAGTAGATGAAAGACTGGCTGTAATTTCTTATATAAGACTTTGGCATCATCTATTATTCTATAAATATGCAGTTCTTAATATGAAAATTGCCATTTCATACTACTGCATCTGAACTTCTCAGCTTTAACATTTTACACTAACATATGAATATATATTTTCCATTTGGAAAAAACTGAAATTGATTCCCTCAAAGGTTAAGCAACTGAACCTAGGATCCATATTTCATGCTTTTTCTTCTTGCTTGATAATGAAGCCTAGGTTACCTTAGTGCTGTAAAGGGGCATAAATATTAAAAAAGAAAACAACCTTTGGCAACCTTTTTAGCTCTTCATTGTTTTTGTGTTTTCATTTTTTCCTCTCAGATTATTGAGAAATGGCAACATGGGATAGAGACCCCAGGTTGGTTCAGCACCTATTGAAGTTTCTTGGTTGTCTCACTGAGAAACCAGTTTTCTGTTAATTGAAAATGTTCTTTGTTGTTGTAACTTGTGACAATTCCATTTTTAAGAAGGAAGGATACTATCGTTATTTGGAGAACAAGAAATAGGTGAAAGTGAAAGTCTCTCAGTCGTGTCTGACTTTTGCAACCCGGTAGCCTATACAGTCCATGGAATTCTCCAGGTAAGAATACTGGAGTGGTTAGCCGTTCCCTTCTCCACGCCATCTCCCCAACCCAGGGACCGAAGCCAGGCCTCCCACTTTGCAGGCCGATTCTTTACCAGCCGAGTCCCCAGGGAAGCCCTGGAAACAGGTAATACTGACTAACTGATGCCTTTACATCAGCAGCTCTGAGGACTGAGACATTTGTCAAGACTCTCACTAAAATTACAGATTCTTCTTGTTTTTGAGCAATATACTATGTTACATGAAATATTCTGATGGTTTTGAGAAACTTTGATCTTTTCAAACAAAAATTGATGAAGATTAGAAATATCACAGGCTAAATCTTGAATGCTAGTAAACAGCACATGTAATTTCTGAGGCTACTTGAGCACCTAATAGCAATTCATGAGCATTGACTGAATGTGATGCCCAATCAAGTGACTGTTTTAAGATGATTTACTTTTGAGGCTATACATGGTAACCAAATAAAGAACAAAAATACTACAGAACATAAAATTTACTGTATATCGTTGGGTTAAAAGCTACAAATTTAATGTCTGACAAAGAGGTGACCTTTGTATTCTATCTAAAATGACTACTGCTTTGAAGAATCAAAGATGTAAATTGTTTCTACTATTAAGCTTTTAAAATAATCACTAAAATTTTATTTTATGTTAATAAGTGATTGAATTACATGAGAAGAAATATGCTATTCTTGTATGATCTTATTCCACATTATATTTTTATTCTAATTTTCATATATTTGCCATGATACAGGTATAGAAGCTCTCCCTACTACTTTATCTCTTCATGAGAAAGAAGTGTAATTTGTTTCTAGACTTGATAAAAATTGATAACATTCATTGAGAGCTTACCTGATTAAAAGCAGAACACACTTCTTGAACTTTCTCGTAAAACCAACTTGTGTATGATGGCTTTAATCTTATAAAACGATTATTTGGGAATAACCCTGACAATAGGAGAAATGATAAAATAGTCAAAATTATATTTGGTAGGAATGTGTTAATATGATCTATCCATTAAAAAGCCACCTGAGTTAATACTAACAATTATGCATTAATTTTTTGCTGTACAGTTTTGATCAGTTAGGAAGCTCCAGTAGCCATTTTCAGCTTCTTAAAAGTTTAAAACATTGTCTTTTATAACCTGCTCAACTTACTATATTACTGAGAAAATTTACAGTCATATTAAAATCAGTTTCACGTTAAAAATTCAGTTTTCAAATAGAAAGGCTGACTGAAGTAATTGACATTAAGTGCTGTATTGAGTAGCAAACCAGTGACTTCTTAACTGACATTAAACAGGAAAAAGTTTGTGAAGTGATATTAAATTAACATTTACATTAAATTAATAAAAATAGTTTGGAGGATGAGAAAAGAACTTTCCCATTAGTGGGAATTTCCATTAATAGAGTTGATATTAAGTGAACTTGATAATAATAGGCAGGGGAAAAAGATGTCTGGCTGCCTGGAAATGAGTGAAAAATTAATGAGCAGAGAAGAAACTTCTAGAAACAGCATCAGCTTCAAGACAGGTGATTTGTTTGATTTTGATTAATTAGATGGTTAAAAAATCAAAGATCTGTTCAATAGTCCAGAGACACTTTTTTATAAACCATACTTTTCAAATGCTGATTAGCATGTTTTTCAAAAAACTAGTTTACAGTTTTTTCAAGAGGAAACGGAAATTGTATATTTTCAACAAGCATGATTTAATAGAAGAATCTTAATGACTAGCCAGTCCTGTGATATTTGCCCTTTAAGCTTTCTTTATGAGCAGCTGGCTAAACTATAAAGTCTCAGATGCTTACTGACTATGATATTTCATTACTGAACTATATATTCCATCAGTGTACTTAGGTGTTATTACCTCAATGAAGAGAAAAAAGTAGGGAGAATTATGTTTAACCAGTGATCCCCCCAATGCTGTTGTTGCCTTACGATGAAGAGAGTGTCCAGAGGTTTTGCAGATCTAATACAATTATGCTTCAAGTTGCTATCAATAGCACTAGGATCATACAGTAGAAATGATAGATAAATAGATCATCCCAGTTATTGACAGTTTGAGCATACTGCTCATTTCCCAAAAGAGAACTTTCAAAATGCCAGATACTCATTTTGATAGGACTCAGACAATCAGATATATCATCCTTAATTTTTACTTCTGGAGCTAACAACACAACACTGGGCAGGAGAAAACTTTTGGGGGGTTTTGGCGAAGTTGTCAACACCTATTTCCTAGGATGGCGGTATGAGTGGAGCAAGCTGGGGTGTACAGCAGCCAGTCGCCTGTGTTGGTGTTGATGGCCCAAGTTCTAGAGACCTGTGGCCAGTGGTGGTGGTGACAGTGTTCCCATTGCACTGGGCCAGTGGCAAGTTAGGGTTGTGGCTCTGGCTGTACGCCTACCCTCTGTTCTGAGCCAGTTATATAGTACTCCCAGCAAGCCATTGCAGTCTTTACCTTCTCCCTCATATAAGCCTGAGTTAGTCTCTGTTGATCACAAATAAAAACCTTACTGATATAAGTAACTTGCATTTAATTATATGGGAATATAATATATGGTGGGTATTTAATAAATATTTGTTAAGTGAATTGAAAATGTGAATAAGACTCTTGATTCTCAAATATAAATTTATCTTATCTTGACACCAGTGTCACTGCTGATAAATGAAACATCTTGAGGAAATTATAAGCTGTCCTTGAAATACCTCTACCAATGACAGGTAGCTTTTAGAGTGTTCTCAGTGAGAATGGCATGGAAAGCTGCAGCAATTCTGCTATGAGGAATGGTCCCTTCGGAACCCTTCTGATCTGCCTGTAGGGTCATGTGTGCAAAAGCAGATTTGGGGGTGATAAGAATCTGTTACCCCTCATGGGGTACTACATTTTTACAAGTGATTTTAGTAGTGCTACTTTAAAAAAATGCCTAACGTACTAGTGTTAATTTCTGCTTTATCAAAAATGTATACGATAAAGAGGACCTTATCTATAAGCAATGAACTACATATTAAAAAGTATCATTTGTCCTTTTTCTCATGGTTTGCATTGTCCCAAGAAACCTGTCACTAAAATTGCCATCTCATATTATGTACTGTTAAATTTTCTGCTTCGAGTACAGTTCTTCCCAGTCTGGTCATTTCATCCTCCCTACCTACTTTCTACTATTAAAACAAAAACAAAACACTGTTGTTTTTATAGCCATTCCCTTGTTACTTTTAGTTACTAAACGGGAAGGACCTTGTCTTCCGAGGTTTTTGCAGTATTTCCTCACAGGGCGTGCAGAGCCTCTATCATATATGCTAATAGCCTCTTTTAGAACACGTTTGCTCATTACTGATGGCCCTTTCGTTTTGAAGGGATATCATTTCATTATGCCATCAAGTAATCAATCTGAAAACCAGACAGGACAAAGAATAAGTCCAATTAGTGCTGTATAACTATAGGCTTTAAAAAAGGAGAAGAAATCAAGGAATATTAGAGCAATTAGGAGTCAGCTGCAACAGGTTGGGAATTGCAGTACAGTATGCGCAGCCCCTTCACTGGGAGAGGCTGGTGATGAGGGTGCTGGCGGTGGCTGGTGGGACTAGAGGAGGCAGAAGGACGCTCAGAGGGGAGAATGTTTGGTTCTTCAGATCTCAGTGTACTATTTCTTTTGCACTTCTCCCCATATTAGGTAAAAGGAAAGTCTTGACTGGGCTCTTTTCTCCTAAAAATGGGACAAAAAGTCATTGATATTTTGGATTTCATCTGGCTCCAGTCCATTTCCTATATGGAGGGTCATGGAAATTGGATATTTAAAAAACTGTTCACTCAGTTCTGCAGAGTATTACTTAATTCATAGCCTAATTTTATAGAAGAGAAGGGAACTAAAGAAAATATTTGAAATTCCAGGAGGCAATGCAGATCTCCCAGGTGTCCATGATTAAAATGAACTCAGTTCAGTGCTCTGTGATGGTGAATGTCAACTAGAGTGCTGTGGTTGTGAGCTGGTTTGATCTGGTGGCTAGGGGGTTCTTTTCCAGCCACTTCCAATAGAAAAGGTCAGTTAATCACAGTGATTAGGAATTCTTTGGTATTAGCCTCCTTCAGCTTGGAAAGACCAATAGTTACAACTTTCAAAGTACAGTTTCTTCACAGAGACTATCATCAACCTTAACCAGGGATTATTACAAAATAAAGAAATTTTCAGGTTTTGAGTCATAAGCATGCTTACCTTCACCTGCTCTATAGAGAGTGATTTTACAATTATGTTTTTGGTATTCACTGTTAACAAAAAGAAAGACCCCGAAAACTGAACAATCTATAATGGATTAATCACATTAAATCCACAAATACTCAGATTTCAATACCTGGGAAAGTTTAAGCATAGATGCTGTTCTGAAAAATGTACAGTGAATCCTACATCATCATCAGTCTAAATGATAGTAATTCTTTGTTGAAAGCAATTTTCTGTTGAGTTTATATGTATATGTGTGTCTGTTTAGTAAAATATAAATTGCAAGATTTTATTTTTTGCAGAAAATAAAAGCAGGTTTTGGGAAACGTGAATTATTGCATATGGAGGGCAGTGGAGTCTTGCGCTTCTGACAGGCAGATTCAGCCTCTTCTCCCTCCCTGGCAGTATTTGGAATACTCACGTTATCCTCCCACAGTTTCTGTTTATCTGCTTTGTTTTTATCACCACGGACATACTATTGTGTTTTCTCTAGTTAACAGATCTCACAAATAGAATCAGAAGTGTTTGTTTTGTTCCCTGCTTAATACCTGAACTGAGCAGGGGCATGATACCAAGTAGGAGCTCAAGAAGTATTTACTGAATGAGAGAGAAAGAAGTAGCTACTAATTTTCCTATCCAAAGCCGACTCAAAAAATGTACTCAAGTCTCAGTTTTATTTACATACACTGGAAGGGGAAGTGTGAATGTGTAGACAAGTTTTTGACAATATTCACATAAAGCCACTGGAACCAGGGGAAGTTAATGAGCTTGCCAAGGTAACATCTGTGTGTGACATCCTGGGGGCCACAGAACGTGGTTCAGTTATGAAGTGAGAGCAGAAACGGCAGGCCATATTATCCAGCAGCTCTGCTCTTGGGCCTGTGTCTGGAAAAAACTGTAATTCAGATGCGCACATGTACCCCTATGTTCACAGCAACACTGTTCACAGTGGCCAAGATATGGAGACAACCTAAACCACTGACAGGTGACCACATAGAGAAGATGTGGTGAATATATGCAACAGAACAGCACTCAGCCACAAAAAAAAGAATGGAATGATGCCATCTGCAGCGACATGTATGCAACGAGATGATCATACCATGTTAAGTAAGTCAGGAAGAGACAAATACCATAGAATATCATGTATACGTGCAATAGCACTTATATATGACACAGATAAACCTTCTACAAAACAGAAACAGACTCACTGACACAGAGATCAGACTTGACATAGAGATTAGGGCATGGATGGACTGGGAGATTGGGGTTAATGGATATAAACTATGACATATAGAATGAGTGGACAAGGCCCTATATACTATAGGGAACTATATTCAATATCCTGGGATGAGCCATAATTGAAAAGAATATGAACAAGAATGTGTATGTCTGTATAACTGAACTACTTTGCTGTACAGCTGAGATTATACTGTAAATCAACTCTACTTCAATAAAAAAAAAGCAACAGAAATCGCAGGCCACTGTCTAATAAGAGTATTGAGAACTACCACAGGCTGACAGAGCAAAGCAGAAATCCTTCAGATCTGACTCTCTCCAGGCCCACCCCTTCCATCTTCTCCTGGCCTCCAGAAGCCTTGATCTAGGCAAGAGCTCTTTTCTCCTTAGGTTTTCGTCTCTCTCCCTAGACTTGATTCCTTTGTTTTTCCAATTCATATGACAGGTACCCTGCCACTAATATATTCTGATTTTTCCATGTAAAAATAGACTTGACTTTTAAAAATTCCAATTCCAGTATTATGTGGGAAGAACTCTAATTGGCTCAAATTGGACCAATTGGCTACCTTGGAAGAGTAATAAGCTCATTCAAGGGAGAGTCACATTGTGTTAACATTAGGATAATTAAATAATTTATCATCCAAATTGAGTTTTAAAATACTTAAATTAACTACTTTTTGAAATAATGTTTACTAATCCACAAGTTGGTTTTATTATAGTGGCATGCCCTTAAAAACTAATCAAATTCAGAATTATCCAAAGAAGTAAATACTCTCCTGATATGACTTATATGTTTGTTACTAAGCAAAAACAGAAATGGAATTTTATGTTAGTTATTTGAACATTAAAAAATGACCATGTGGCTTTAGGCTCCAGTACTTATGTCTTGGTCTGTGGGATTTTCCAGGGAGGAATACTGGAGTGGGTTGCCATTTCCTTCTCCAGGGGATCTTCCCTACCCAGGAATTGAACCCAGGTCTCCCGCATTGCAGGCAGACGCTACCATCTGAGCCACCAGGGAAGCCCAATTATAGGCACTTAGTAAATAATTACTGGATAAGAGATGAAGAAGAGTTAAATCTCAGTGAGCTTTTATTACTTTGAGCTGCTAACTGGAGAACTCAACAATTGCGATCAAATCTTCTTTTTGAGAAAGTCTGGATTCCAACACCCACTCAGCTGTAAAGTCTACTTTGAGAATTTGTCAACATTTCAGAAATCCTTGGAAGACAGAGAATAGATTCTGAAAGGTTCCCTATAACCAATGCGAGAGGCAGGGCTTCTTGATACCACAGCTAAATGTTTATCTTGTCTTCAAATGCTTTTTGTAGACTTCCATCCTGCAAACTACTGGATAACTTAACCTTCCTAAAAAGTCCATCACCACCACATTCCCCACTTAGAAAGTTTGTTTTGCTCTAAAGGGACTCCAGGAGTTGGTGATGGACAGGGAGGCCTGGTGTGCTGCGATTCAAGGGGTCGCAAAGAGTAACTGAACTGAACTGAAAGAGAATTCCACTGGACTCAATCATCTTTACTGATGATCTCAAATTATGCAAAATAGAGGCCCACTTATACTATGCCATTTAATAAACAAACAGGGTCACTGACAATAAAACAAACATATGACTCTAGAGTGAATCCTGTACTGAGTTAGGAAAATGCTCTATAAAGCACTATTACATTATCTGGCAAAGTTAGAACACGACAGTAGATTCAGGTGTTGTGTGCGCAGGCTAAGTCGTTTCAGTCATGTCCACTCTTCGTGATCCTACGGACTGCAGCCCGCCAGGCTACATGTATTTTCCAGGCAAGAATACTGGAGTGGGTTGCCGTGCCCTCCTCCAGGGGATCTTCCCACCCAGGGATCGGACTCAGGTCTCTTCACATTTCCAGCAGTGGCAGGCAGGTTCTTCACCACTGGTGCCACCTGGGAAGCTCAAGTATTATTCCCATTTATAAATTAGTGACTACTGTAGTTATCCAAGATAATATCCCTAATCTTGGGAAATATACACTGTAATTTTACAGTAAAGAGGCATTTATGGATAGTTTACTCACAAATCAGAAAAAAATAAAAGGTAGAGGGAGAGAGAGAATAACAAAGCCAGCAAAATATTAACAAATTAATTTGGGAAAGAGTATCTATATAGGTAACAGTTTTATTGTGGTAATTTTTTGTAAGTTTGAAATCATTTCCAACTTAGAAGTTTTAAAAGTATTTGACTACAATAATGATACACCAAAACACTTTGTTTTGTGTAAAGCATTTTGTTTAGATCTATACTGCTGAAGCTACTATCGTAAACATTTTTAGTTTCTCTTTTGCTTTTCTAGAAATAGTTTTCAATTTTGATCATCTTTCTGATTTAGTCATGTGTTAAATATCTAGAAATCTATTCACTGCCTGTGCCTTTCACAGTATAAAGTGGAGGTCATCAAATTCATCTTGGCTTATATTAATGCAGCTCTTCATAATGATACTTTATTAACAAGTGGGAAATCTTATACAAACAACAAACCAGGTGACTCAACTCTTATAAACAAGGACCGTCTAGAATAAGCGGAATGTAGAGATACTGCAATTAACAGGAAGGCTTCTGTGAAAGCCATGGAGATAGACTAGTGGAAAGTGATTCCTCCAACAGGGATGATGTGAGACAATCCCAAATATTTCACTCCAGATGATGAAGGTAGGGAAGGCATTAATGGTTAAAATGTCAATGCCAAGTAGTCCCACTCCAGAAAACAGTTTTAAAAATAGAGTTGTGCCATTTAGACAGTTGAGGGTCAGTAGAGATTAATACTTGAAACATCTGCTGGCAGTTTATATGCATTCTTTTTAGAAGCAGTAAAAATATTATGTTACACTGTCAGAAACAGATGAAAGATGACAGTTTATAGTTTGTTGTTACCACTGGTGTAATTCCTTCATATTTCTATCTCAGTGACATTCAGTTTCATTTTTTCTTTTTTTTTTCTCTTGTGAAGTTGTAGAAGCTAAATAAGCTGTCATGTGTCAAATATAGAGAAGTCTTTATTTCTTCTTCTGGAGAGATGAAAGATTACTTAGGATACACTCTCATTATATATTGTAAAATTGTAGGGTTTTGCCTTCAATTTTGCAATGGTTAAAGCAGCACCTTACGTCAGGTTGTTGCCAGCCAAGCCAAAGAATTTTAGGATAGCTGTTACCCTCTAGGAACAGTCTGTCTAGAATGGTGTCACCTGCCTAATGAATAGATAATTATGATACATATCAGAAAGGTGGTCTATTTGTATTTTGTAGCCCCAGGATGAATAGATATCACTGCCTCCCACCTCCTTCCTCATTAATTTCAATCATTTTTAGTGCTTTCTCTGTACCAGACACTGCAGCAAGTTTTACGTCTATTTTCACGTTTTATTATACTTTTCCAAAACTGTGGGGGTAGGTATCACTTCCATTTAATAGAAGAGAAAAATGACACTGAATTGTGAAACATTTACTTTAAAGGCAATTAATGAGAACAAAATGTTGGCAGAACCAGAGTTGATCTAAAAGTCTGACTCTCAAGTCCTAGGCTTAAAAACCACAGTAATACTCTACCTTCCAATGACTCATGACCTTGATTCCTGGATGAGCAATTTCCTGTTAAAAATGCATTTAAAGGGGCTGCATTTGCCCTTCGCCGGGGGTGTCTTTCAGGTGTATGTTAACTGTCCTGATTCCAGCAAGTCCACCTGTTCTCCCAATTTAAATAATTACTTAGAAGCCTTAATTCACTAGAAATAGGTTTATTTCTAATGCATTCTACTCTTGAAAAATTCTGAATTTAAGAATGACTTTACAGTGTATTAAGTTCAAATGTGTCTCTGTAACTAATTTCTAACCATCTGTCCATCAGTTCAGTTCAGCTGTGTCTGACTCTTTGTGACCCCATGAATCTCAGCACGCCATGCCTCCCTGTCCATCACCAACTCCCAGAGTTCACTCAGATTCACGTCCATTGAGTCAGCGATGCCATCCAGCCATCTCATCCTCTGTCC
>SJYC01031135.1:0-24710 GCA_006408675.1 Madoqua kirkii
TTTGAACAGGCCACCACTGCAGTGCAGATGGGAAATGGTGTCCGAGAGACAATAAACGGGACCTCGGCTTAAAGTATGTTAAGGGATCACAGGAGCACATCTTGACGGCATTTTCAGATCTTCTAATTCAAAGACACACTTCTTATCTCCCAAGGGGTGAGGTCAGCCTAAGCTAAGAATATAGACAGAGCCTCATAGATAAGGTTGCCAACTGCACGTCAGAGAGGAGTGAGAACGCAGTGAGGGCTTCATCAGTGCCTGCAGAGCACAGTCAGGGAGGCAGCTCAGGGCATCGGAGCTGAGCCACAGCCTAAACGTCAAGGCAGACCTGCGCCATGATGGCGCCGCAGGGACTCGCTCCACCTGAGGCCCCACCGGGAAAGTGAAGGTGACAGTCGCTCAGTCGTGTCCAGCAATTTGGGACTGCATGGACTAGCCCACCAGGCTCCTCTGTCCATGAAATTCTCCAGGCAAGAATACTGGAGTGGGCGGCCACTTCCTTCCCCAGGGGATCTTCTGACCCAGGGACTGAGCCCAGGTCTCCTGCATCTCTGGCACTGGCAGGCAGATTCTTCACCACTGAGCCACCTGGGAAGCCTGGTGACTGATTGACTTTCCAAATAACGACTGGAACAGCAGGTTTACCTGCACGTGCAGTGGATACTCTCAGCAGCCGTGGCGCATCTTGTACCCATTATGTTTGTAGGTGTGATTTGAGATGATTAACTCTCAAGGGCATGCACACCATAAAAGTTACTATAAATATTCAAAATTGTGAAAAGGAAGAGAAAGCAAATGTGGCAGATTTGAGGTCTAGAAACAGTTGTTGTGATAGGCTTTCCAACATCCTTCAGTTTGGGGTCAGCCAGCTCGCCTTTCCTAGTAAAGACACGTGGGGCGATCCTCCAGGCAGTCTCAGTAAGCCGTGAATGCACCGCCGTAGAGCAGTCATCTCATTCCTTTCTGTAGTCAACTGCCCAGGAAACTCGTGGAACAGACTCCCTCCAGAAATGTCCTAGCTTTCTAATTAAATGCTTCTCTGAATTTAATCAATGTTTATTTTGCCAGTGAAAATTTTATGAGGGAATCGTGTGAACAGAAGCACATTTTGTCACAGATTGCCAACCAATAAATTAAGAAATGGTCAGAGAGGAAAACCCTAAATAGCTGTCTGCTGCCTTTTTCTTATTGTATTTTTCCAATTCCTTTTAAGCTTACTTGGTAACCAAAGATCGTGTGAGGTGTGTGCGTGGTTCACTTCCATCAGCCCCCTCCCCGGCGATTTAATTGGACTGCTTGCTCACCTTGCCCATCCTATCCGCTCCCTCCCCACACTCCTGCCCTCTCTCCTGCAGAAATGAAGAAAGATGGGTGAAGATTTCTTTGAAGTCATTTCAGCTCCCTCAAGAGTGTATATGCTCTCCCACAAGAGTATATATGCTCTCTCATTATCAAAAATGAATAAATAAATAAAACCACACACATCACTATAGTCCAACTGCAGACATAGCCAAATGTGAACCACAACTCCAAAGGCTTTGGGCCTTACCTGAGTCCTTTAAAATTGTGTCTGATTTACTTAATAGATGACACCAGCAGGGTGGTTGCCAATAAGCCTGATATTTAACATTTCCCACACTCTGGTGACTCAGTAAAGAATCCATCTGCAATGCAGGAGACATGAGTTCAGTCCCTGGGTCAGAGAGATCCCCTGGAGAAGGGAATAGCTACCCACTCTAGTATTCTTGTCTGGAGAATTCCATGGACAAAGGAGCCTGGTGGACTACAGTCTATGGGGTCACTAAGAGTCGGACATGACTGAGTGACTTACACTTATAATCAAATTGTGAGAACTGTTACCTGTGAATTATTTCTATGGGTCTTTTTTTTGTACAGGGTGCTCTGGTATGGAACCATGCAGTCTTGCTTGTTTTCAGACCTCCAGATACACACGGCAGCTTACTCATCAAGTCCATTCTGCTATCTAAAATGCACCTCAAATCTCAACATATTCCAGAACGAGTCATCATGTCCTCACCATGTTGTTGTTCAGTGGCCGTATGCCAGTGAATCTCACTTCCCTCCATTCACTTGCACAAGCCCCAAACTCAGGAATTGACTGAGAATACATTAATCCTCACCGCAAGTCAGATCTATCACAATGTCCTGTTTACCCTGAATAACTCCCAAATATATTAATACTGTTTCCCCTCTTAATTCCCCATTGTCCTTGTCCTTGATACTATAATTTCTAATATTTGTTCTGTTACACTCCCAATTTACTTTTGACAAAGTAGCCAGAATTATCATTTAAGAATGCATCTCTGATCAGGGTACTTAACAGCTACATTCCAGTCAAAATGCTAAAAATCCAGCAGTGGTTTTCCATTGCTCTTAGGAGTCAGACCAACATCCTTAACAAAGCATTCGTGGCTCCTAATGGGCCAGCCCTGCCTACATCTCAGTCCTTACCCCATTTCTCACTCTCTCATAATCCAGCCACCCTTTCCTTTTCTCTTCCTTCTGTTCTTCTAAGAGCCTGTTCTCATTTTAGCCATATAACCTTTGCAAATGCTATAGCTCTACATAGAATGCCCTCTCTCCATCATAAAGCTTTTTGAATAACTTGGTCTCACCAAAATTTTGTCCTCAAGTCTTGTCCTCAGGTCTCAAGTCTTGGCTAACTGTTCTTTTCCTCAGTGAAGTCTTCTCTGAGCCTTCAGGACACATTCTCCTCTATTCTTCCCTTCAGATCACTTTTTTGAGTTTGTCTTAATATTTTTCGTATCAAGGGTGTAATCTCTAAATTAGTATTTGTCTATCCCATGAGTAACTCCATAGGACAAGCAGCTGTGATGTTTACAAGTTATCTATGCCAGTGTCTAACAATGTACCTACAAGGCATCAGCTCGCTGAGAGAACAAGTAGCAATTCTAAGACAAATTGGTAAACTTTGCCTTGTATTTACCGAAGTAGAGTCTGTGGACTATGTTTCCAGATTCTGTATCTAAGAATTATCTCAACACTTCAGTAGTTTGGTCATCTGATGCAGTCAACTCATTGGAAAAGTCCCTGATGCTGGAAAAGATTGAGGGCAGAAGAAAAAGAGGGTGTCAGAGGATGAGATGGCTGGATGGCATCACTGATGCAATGAAGATGAACTTGGGAAAACTTTGGGAGATGGTGAGGGAGAGAGAGGCCTGGCATACCGCAGTCCATGGGGTCGCAAGGAGTTGGACACAACTGGGCAACTCAACAATTCTGATCTAGCCATGCTTAGAAACCACAATTAAAGGAAAATCATTTCTTTACTTACAACACTTGACACCAGATGCTGGTATTTCTTTCTCCCTACACCAACTACTCTTCCAACAACTGGGTGCCCTATAATTTATTCAGTTCAGACAGTAATTCCCTGGAGTCAGTGCCAGACTCTATAGCTTTAAGATTCAGTCCCAAAAGAGTGCCCTCACTTCATGTTCTGTTACAAGTAGTGGGTCCCAGGGAACCCATATATCTGTCCCAATCTGGCTACAAAGTTGGGGTTTCCCACCATCACCCCCACTCAGCTTCAGTGATTTGTTATAATGGTTCACACAACTCAGGGCGATATTTATTTACTAGTACTTATGTATTATAAAGGATAAAGATGAGCAGGCAGGTGAAGGGGTACATAGTGCAAGGTCTAGCAGGGTTCCAACCATAGCAGTTTCTGTCCCTACAGGAGACAAGTATACAACCTTGCTGTCACCTGGATGTGTTCATCAACTCAGAGGTCCTCCAAACCCCATAGTTTAGGGGTTTTTATAGACGCATCATCACACAGGCATGAGCATTTATTAACTCGATCTCCAGGCCATCTCCCTTCCTTGGGGCTGGGGGAGGGTAGGTTGAAAGTTCCGGGCTTCTCATCTTGGCTTAGTCTTTCTGGTGACCACTCCCATCCCAAAGGTCTCTAGGAATCCGTCAAGAGGGGCCTCATTAGAACATTCTCCTATCACCCAAGAAATACCAAGGGAAGTAGAAGCTCTGTGTAAGACCCTATCACCCCCATCACTCAGGAAATTAAAAGGGTTTTAGGAGCTCTGTGTCAGGAACTGGGGTCAAAGACTAAATATTAGAACATATGATGCTCCTAGCCTTCCTGTCATTCAGGAAATTACAAGAGTTTTAGAAGCTCTCTGTCAGCAAGTGAGGTCAGAGACCAAATACACATTTCTTATGTCACAACTGTCTTAGAAAATGTCCAGCTCACATAATGCCGGAAGGTTTCAAATAACTTCCCAGGAGGTAATTATCTGAACTCTGCCAAGCACTTTAAGGTTGGGGGTGGGGTGGGGTGGGGGGAAGTAGGGCAGAATGGCACCATAGGGGAGTCATCACTTAAAAAGCTGTATATTTCGTTTGGGAAATGTTCATTGTTAGAAACCTTCATTAAATGGTGCCAGCACCATAAATCTCATTTTGCTGACCTGAGATTTTCTAGGGAGTTTCACGGAAGAAGTTTGATCTGCCTTCTAGAGGTCAGTCCTTCAAATACTGAAAGAATCTGTACTATACTACAAATATTTTTAATACCACCAAACATAAGCAGGTCCTTTAATGGTTCCTTAAATGGCATGGTTTCCAGATGCCAACCCTTTCCAGATGCACTTCAGTTTTCCATTGTCTCTCCTAAAATCATCATTCAGAACAGGTCGTACAGAATGGTCTGTCAATGTAGAGGCTAGCAAAGCTATTCTCTTCAGAGTTCCAAACTATGAAGCCATCTTGTACCTGTGGGGTACAAGGAAATCAAGTTACTTACTCAGGTGAATGTACTTAGTATTAGAGATGGAAATAGGATTTAATTCTGTGATTTTTAAATTTAATTTTTGTCTTCCTAACAGTATGAACATTTAGCATCAAAAATGTTTGGTAAATTTATCTGGTCAACACAATTTCCTTCATTAAACACAAAATTCAGGGGTCAAAAATTTTTTAGTTTCTTCTCTTTGTCATATTCCCTGATTGTTTCTGTATATTACTTATCAGTGATTCTTGATAATAAGCCATGGTGTTTATCAACATCTCTACAACTGTCCACTGTAACGTCATGCATTAAAGTGGGATTGAAAGTGATCATTGAGGTAAGATTACACTGACCTCTTAATATTGTCTCTCATAGTTTAACCTCATTGCATTGTTCAATCTTATTGGATTGTAGCTACAGTTCTTAGATATGACAATATCCACACCACTTGCATTAAAAAGAGTTTTAATGTTTTACTGTTCATAATACTTTTCTTGGAGGGTACTTGGAGAGTGTTCTAGAAAGTATTTCTTTAACTTCTTTCCAGGAAGAACTGCAGTAAATTATTACAATATAGCAGAATGGTGGTATGAAAAACTGAATTTGAATTTAGGAAATCCCAATTTCAGTTTGAATTATTCTGCTACATGTTGTTGTATAACATTGAAGAATTCATTTAACCTTTCAAGCCTCAGCTTTATGTCACAATACTATGAGAAACATATACCATAGGAATTTAAAACATCATTGGGGTAGATAAGTTCTCAGAGGAAAATGTTGCTTACCTAATTACTGTTATCTCTCCACCTCCTCCATATAACATTCAGACTAGCAGGTATGGCAAACAAAGCTGTTCAGAGCCCATATTTAGAGCCTGAAATGGGATCCAACTACACAGACTTTTGTTAAGTGTAAGTAGAGAAATCCACACCTGCACACAGCAGGCGAGCTCTAGAGCTCACCCCAGAGAAGACAGGTGGCAGAATCATGGGAGGACAGGGGCTGGCTGTGGAGGGGGTGCAGGTTCGGGAAGGCATCGGAGACTTTGTATTTATCCCCTGGGAAGAAAGGCTTACACCCTAAATGCTATCTGAGAACACCAAGAACGTGAGGCCTGGTGGTGAGAGACACTGACCACTAAAGACTCCACTGGCAGAAACTTAAGAGAATCTCTTAGAGCTGAGATGAAAACCTTGCAAAGGCCCCACTGCAGAGAACCACAGATGACTTAGAAAGGTAGGAGCACCACTGGAGAAAAAAAAGAACGAGGTTTACAGAAAAAAATTTTTTTTTTAATCATAGAAAATAAAATGGCCCTCACTGACCCAAATCAAGCACTACTAATTTTAAAATGACAACACAGTATACAAAGATAAGGGCATACACACACTAAGAGATGCTGTAAGCCAAACCTACTTTTCACCCCTGCCTTCATACCTCATTATCGCTGATACAGAGAAAAAGAAGTCATTTCAAAATTAGCATAACTTGGCAGACAGCATCCACACAAAGGTTTTATAAATAGAAAAAGAATCAAAAGATGTTAGCAGATAAAAACTGAAATGCACCACCACAATCTGACTAAATATTCTTAAGCAAGCATTTGTACGTCAAATTAAATATGTCAAATTAGAAACTAAAAAATGAAGAATCAAAATGGGCATTATTGTTCAGTCATTTTCAGTCGCTTAGTTGTATCTGACTCTTTGCGACTCTGTGGACCACAGCATGCCAGGCTTCCCTGTCCTTCACCATCTCCCAGAGCTTGCTCAAACTCATCTCCATTGAGTTGGTGATACCATCCAACCATCTCATCCTCTATCACATCCTGTCCTCCTGCCTCACTCTTTCCCTGCATCAGGGTCTTTTCTAATGAGTTGGCTCTTTGCATCATGTGGCCAAAGTATTGGAGCTGGAGCTTCAGTTTCAGCATCTGTCCTTCCAATGAATATTCAGGACTGATTTCCTTTAGGATTGACTGGTTTCATCTCCTTGCTATCCAAGGGATTCTCAAGTCTTCTCCAACACCGCAGTTCAAAAGCATCAAGTCTTTGGTGCTCAGCTTTCTTTATGGTCCAACTCTTACATCCATACATGACTACTGGAAAAACCATAGTTTTGACTATATTAACGTTTGTCAGCAAAGTACTGTCTCTGCTTTTTAATATACTGTCTAGGTTGGTCATAGCTTTTCTTCCAAGTAGCAAGCATCTTTTAATTTCAGGGCTGCAGTCACTGTCCTCATGATTTTGGAGACCAAGAAAATGAAATCTGCCACTGTTTCCACTTTTCCCCATCTATTTTCCATGAAATGCAGGACCAGATGCCATGATTGTTTTTTGAATGTTGAGTTTTAAGCCAGATTCTTCACTCTCCTCTTTCACCTTCATCAATGGGCATACACACATATACTACACACATACACACAAAATATGTACCTAAACTCAAAAAAATATATATATAAAATCAACTTGGAAATAAAGACTAAATTATAAGATGTCCAAAGGAAACTAGATTCAACTGAGGATATAACTTTGGATATGGAATAAAAGATAAATATAGGCAAAAGATTTGCAGACACCAAATACCATCCTCATGAGCAGAGCCTCTATGAGAGGAACGGCTTTATTCGATCAAGACATGACAGAGGGGATGTCAGTCATAGGGCTAACAGTGGGCACTGAATGTAATGCTTAATTACAGAACTAAGGTTAAAGCAAATGTGGGCGACCAAGGCAGAAGACAAGTGTATAAATGTTATGAATTCTAACTAGTAGAAATAATTCAACAAAAATCAGAGGAGGAAAGAGACAGAAAATTAGATAAGCTCATTGATTGTCACATAAGTAGGAGTTGAAGATACCACTTAAAGTTGTCCAAAGATAAATTTACCTAAATAAGGGAAAAGAGGACTAAAAATATCATACAAATTATGAACAGAAATTATACTAGCCAGTAGTACAAAAATACAGATCTTTCTAATAGAAAGAGCACTCTAGAAAAAGGGGCAAAGAAAACAGAACACAGAGGGAAAGAAAAACAGTAAATATAGCCTATAATATGTAAATATATACAATATAAAACATAAAAAGAATGATCACATGGAGACCAAACATTCTGTTGTATAAATACCACATAGCTGGCTTATCTCATCTGTTTTTAAAATTTATATTGATTCACAAGGCAAAACCCTATTATATGCCAGATGCAAAAAAAAAAAAAAATTAAAAAATAATTCTGAAATGCTAAATAAAAGGTTGGGCAAATGTATACCATGAAAATACAAACAGTAAGAAAGCAGGGATGGCAACCCTGGGAATAAATAGGGGAGAATTCAGACCAAAAATCAGCAATCATGACTAAAGCTTTTATAGCATTCAGAACATCAATTCACAATGACATCTCATCCAGTTTTTAAAATTTATATTGATTCACAAGGCAAAACCCTATTATATGCCAGATGCAAAAAAAAAAAAAAATTAAAAAATAATTCTGAAATGCTAAATAAAAGGTTGGGCAAATGTATACCATGAAAATACAAACAGTAAGAAAGCAGGGATGGCAACCCTGGGAATAAATAGGGGAGAATTCAGACCAAAAATCAGCAATCATGACTAAAGCTTTTATAGCATTCAGAACATCAATTCACAATGATTATATAACAATTACAAATATATATGAACCAAACAAAAATTCATCAGTGATAACAGGGACTGTAAAATCCTTTTTATTTCCTTCACTTCATATCAAACCTGCAAAGTCAATCAGCAAGTCTCAAATTTTATTTTACATCAAAATTACATGAAGACCTTTATAAACACTGATGGCTCTGCTTTTACACTCAGACATTGTAATTTAATTGGTTTGTAATACAAGTAGGCTCTAAGAATGTTAAATTTCCTAGATGGTTCTAATGTGCTTTAGAAGACTGCAAACCACTGAAACAGAGGCACAAGGACTGAACAATAGTAAAATGACCTCTCAATGAGAAAATAATATTCACAACAGGCAAATAGATAAAATCCTTAAGAATAAACTTAGGAACAACATGCAAAAAAATGATGAGAAAATCTGAATAAATAAAAAGGCATTTCTTCATCTTGAAGAGGATGTAAAGTCCTTGTGTCCACAGTGATTGTCCCTAAGAGAATGAATTTAATGCAGTACCCAGAAGCACACCAATGAGTTTTCTGGGAACTAGCTCTGTTAAATCTAACATGTCTAAAACCAGACATGTGTATATCTGGGAAACTTCATTTTACAAAGAGTAAGGGTTGAATAGCCCTAATGTATAACACATATTATCAAAACTCAAAATTATGCAGTATTGGTATATGATTGACAGAATAGGAAGTTCAAAAACAGACTCCAAAACATGTAGCGGCTTAGTGAATAATAAAGAAGGCATATATCAAATGGCTGTGGGAAAGATGGACTTTAAAATAGACATGCATGAAACGTCTGAAAAATGGTCATTTGGACTCATACTTTATACTAAATGGACAAGAGATCTAAATGCAAAAACTGATGTTTAAGTACTAGAATAAAACATAGGTAAATTACTTTACAACCTGGATGTGAGCAAAGCTTTCCTAAATCAAAATTCAGATGCAATTAAAAAAATAAAGTCTACTAAATTAAAAGTTTGCATTGCAGAATCATCAAAGAATAGATCAAAATTTGGGAGAAAACAGTTGTGTCCAACAAATAAAAGGCTAATTCCGTTATTACTGGGCTTCCCTGGTGACTCAGACGGTAAAGAATCTGCATGCAATGAGGATACAAAGAACTCAAAATGAGAAAAACAAGCCAAACTGATTTTAAAAATGGGCAAAATAATCAATAGTTCACAGAATAAGCTGGAACAGATGCCTCTTAAATGTTAAAAAGATGAATCTACATTAAGATACCAATAAAAATGTCTCAATAAAAATTAGTCCCCTTATCACACAGGCTTTGTTCTATTCTTGGCGGCAGCTTGTCCTTGTGGGATCTTAGGTCCCTGACCAGGGATTGAGTCCGGGGCCACAGCAGCAAAAGCCCAGAGTCCTAACCACTGGACTACCAAGGAACTCCCATCACATGGGTTTCTAAATGGCATTCGTCATTAAGTGAAGCCAGGCCTCTTTGTTTAAAATGGTAGATTTCAGATGTGGGATTAAAAAGGGAAAGTGAAAAAGTGAAAGTGAAGTTGCTCAGTTGTGTCCGACTCTTTGCGACCCCATAGACTGTAGCCTACCAGGCTCCTCTGTCCATGGGATTTTCCAGGCAATAGTACTGGAGTGGATTGCCATTTCCTTCTTTAGGGGATCTTGTCAACCCAGGGATCGAACCCAGGTCTCCCGCACTGTAGACAGACGCTTTCCCGTCTGAGCCACCAGACCTGGGTTCAAAAAAAAAAAGGCTAAGAGCAACCCTAAATATTGTATTCTGGGAAGCAAGAAAGTGCTCTAAGACTAATGAGGCTATGCTAGATGGGCATGGGAGTCAACTTTTACGTGCCTACCATTGGTAAAATTTGGGACAATTAATGCATAAAAATATAAGGAAAATAATGATTTACATAATACTGAATATAATAATTTTATAAAAGGATCTATGAGTCCATAATGATATTCAAGAGGGAAAGAAGGAAAGAACTAAGAAGAGAAGCAAGGGAGCTAATAAATGAGGAAGGATTGACCTAGTTTTAGTAAATATTACGAGTCACAACTCCAATTCTAAGAGTATTTTAGGACAAGAATCGTCAATGCATGCTAAACCAACTGGATGCAATTTTAGGGGCTGTAATCATTTTCTATCACAGTTGCAGCAAATTATCAAAAAAGTAAAGACAAGTTTGTTATAGTTCTGTAGATTGTAAGTCAGACATGGGATCCACTAGGCTCAAATCAAGCGGGTCAGAATTCCTTCCTGAAGCCTCATGGGAAACCTGTTTTCTTGCCTTTTCTGGCTTCTAGAAAACACCTACATTCTTTAGCTTGTGACTCCCTTTCTCCACTTTTTAAAGAAAGAAAAAGACCAATATCGTATATTAAGATATATATATATATATATGGAATTTAGAAGATGGTACTGATGAATCTATCTGCAGGGCAGCAATCAAGATGGAGTCATAGAAAACAGACTTTTGGACACACTGGGGCAGGGAGAGGTGGGATAATTTGAGAGAGTAGCGTGGAAACATATACATCACCACCTGCAAAACCGATAGTTGGAATTTGCTGTATGACACAGGGAACTCAAAGCCTGTGCTCAGTGACAACCTGGAGAGGTGGGATAGGGAATGATGTGGGAGGGCGTGTTAAGAGGGAGGGGACACATGTATACCTATAGCGGAGTCATGTTGACGAATGGTAGAAACAATCACAATATTGTAAAGCAGTTACCTTCCAATCAAAAATAAAAGAAAACAATGTTACAGTTTGTTAGCCATTCTTCCTTAGTCACATCTCCCTCTGAGTCTTCTGTCTCCATGTTTGATTTCTAAGGTCTGATGTGATTGCTGTAATAATCCAGGATAATTCGCCCATATTCAGGTGAGCTGGTCAGCAACCTGTTACTTCCATTCTCTTTATTCATCCCTTAACCTAACACATTCACAGGTCCCAGGGACAGGGACATAGATATCTGTAGAGGTAATGGAGTGAGGGTAATATTATTTTGTTTACCATGGCAGGAAGAAAGGGAGAGAGAATTGCATATATGTATATGGGGGGTGGGGGGAGGGAGAGATCCAGCCTAATTAAGGGCTCAAATGCAGTCTCAGCAATAATGGGACAAATGGCCATTTTTAGGACTCTGGATGTAAAGCAACAGCAAGAACATTTAATTCACCTATGCAGCATCAGTTTTCATTCCAATCCCAAAGAAAGGCAACACCAAACAATGCTAAAACTGCTGCACAATTGCACTCATCTCATACGCTAGTAAAGTAATGCTCAAAATTCTCCAAGCCTGGCTTCAACAATACATGAACCGTGAACTTCCTGATGTTCAAGCTGGTTTTAGAAAAGGCAGAGGAACCAGAGATCAAATTGCCAGCATCCGCTGGATCATCGAAAAAGCAAGAAAGTTCCAGAAAACCATGTATTTCTGCTTTATTGACTATGCCAAAGCCTTTGACTGTGTGGATCACAATAAACTGTGGAAAATTCTTCAAGAGATGGAAATACCAGACCACCTGACCTGACTCTTGAGAAACCTATATGCAGGTCAGGAAGCAACAGTTAGAACTGGACATGGAACAACAGACTGGTTCCAAATAGGAAAAGGAGTACGTCAAGGCTGTATATTGTCACCCTGCTTATTTAACTTCTATGCAGAGTACATCATGTGAAATGCTGGGCTGGAAGAAGCACAAGCTGGAATCAAGATTGCTGGGAGAAATATCAATAACCTCCGACATGCAGATAACACCACCCTTATGGCAGAAAGTGAAGAGGAACTAAAAAGTCTCTTGATAAAAGTGAAAGTGGAGAATGAAAAAGTTGGCTTAAAGCTCAACATTCACAAAACGAAGATGATGGAATCTGTTCCCATCACCTCCTGGGAAATAGATGGGGAAACAGTGGAAACAGTGTCAGACTTTATTTTGGAGGGCTTCAAAATCACTGCAAATTGTGACTGCAGCCATGAAATTAAAAGACACTTACTCCTTGGAAGAAAAGTTATGACCAACCTAGATAGCATATTCAAAAGCAGAGACATTACTTTGCCAACAAAGGTACGTCTAGTCAAGGCTATGGTTTTTCTAATGGTCATGTACGGGTGTGAGAGTTGGACTGTGAGGAAAGCTGAGCGCCAAAGAATTGATGCTTTTGAACTGTGGTGTTGGAGAAGACTCTTGGGAGTCCCTTGGACTGCAAGATCCAACCAGTCCATCCTAAAGGAAATCAGTCCTGAATATTCATTGGAAGGATTGATGTTGAAGCTGAAACTCCAGTACTTTGGCCACCTCATGTGAAGAGTTGACTCATTGGAAAAGACTGATGCTGGGAGGGATTGTGGGCAGGAGGAGAAGGGGACGACAAAGGATGAGATGGCTGGATGGCATCACTGACTTGATGGATGTGAGTCTGAGTGAACTCCGGAAGTTGGTGATGGACAGGGAGGCCTGGCGTGCTACAATTTGTGGGGTCGCAAAGAGTTGGACACGACTGAGTGACTGAACTGAACTGATGCAGTATTATTGTCAAAAAATATTTACTCTTAATTTAAACCTCAGGAAAGAAATCAACAGATCAACATAACAGCAGATTCTACAAACTTGTAGCCGGGACTCTTAAGATTATGCTCAAAATCTTCAGCCTAGGCTTCAGCAGTAGGTGTACTGAGAACTTCCAGATGTACAAGCTGGGTTTAGAAGAGGCAAAGGAACCAGAGAACAAATTGCCAGCATTCGTTGGATCATAGAGAAAGCAAGAGAATTCCAGAAAAATATCTTCTTCTGCTTCATTGGCTATGAGAAAGCTTTTGACTATGTGGATCACAGCAAACTGGAGAATTCTTTTTTTTTTTTTTACTTTATTCTATGTTACAATACTGTATTGGTTTTGCCATACATTGACATGAATCAGCCACAGGTGTACACGATCTCCCAATGCCGAAGCCCCCTCCCACCTCCCACCCCATATCATCTCCAGACCACCTTACCAGTCACCTGAGAAACTTGTATGCATGCAGGTCAAGAAGCCACAGTTGGAACCTTACAAGGAACAATGAACTTGTTAAAAATTGGGAAAGGAGTACAACAAGGCTGTGTATTGTCACCCTGCTTATTTAACTTAAATGCAGAGTCTATCATGTGAAGTGCCAGGCTGGATGAGTCACAACCTGGAACCAAGACTGCTGGGAGAAATATCAAATAAGCTCACATATGCAGATGACAGCATTCTAATGGCAGAAAGTGAAGGGGAAATAAAGAGCCTCTTGATGACGGTAAAGAGGAGAGTGACAAAGCTGGCTTAAAACTCAGTATTAAAAAATGAAGGTCATGGCATCAGGTCCCATCACGTCATGGCAAATAGATGGGGAAACAATGGAAACAGTATTTTCTTGGGCTCCAAAATCACTGCAGATGGTGACTGCAGCCATGAAGTTAGAAGATGCTTGCTTCTTGGAAGGAAAGCTATGAAAAACCTAAGAGAACATATTAAAAAGCAAAAATATCACTTTGCCAAAAATGATCCATATAGTCAAAGCTATGATTTTTCCAGTATCCATTTATAGATGCAAGATGTGGACAAAAAAAAAATGCATGCCAAGAATTAATGCTTTCGAATTGTGGTGCTGCAGAAGACTCTTCAGACTGCAAGATCAAACTAGTCAATTCTAAAAGAAATCAACCCCAAATATTCATTAGAAGGATTGATGTCAAAGCTGACCCTCCAATACTTTGGCCACCTGACGGGAGGAGATGACTCACTGGAAAAGACCCTGATGCTGGGAAAGATTGAAGGCGAAAGGCAAAGAGGGCAGCAGAGCATGGATTGGATGGCATCACTGACTCAATCAACATGAACTTGAACAAACTCCAGGAGACAATGAGGGACAGGGAAGCCTGGCATGCTGCAGTCTATGGGGTTGCAAAGAGTCAGGCATGACCTAGCAACTAAACAACAACAAAATAGTTAATTTATAATGTCCTTAGTTTCAGGTGTACAGCAAAGTGATTCAGTTATACATATACATATATCTGTTCTTTTTCAGATTACTTTTGGGGATTAACATATACACAGTGCTGTATATAAAACAGATAATCAACAAGAACCTCGTGAATAGCACCTAGTAATCTGTGATAACTTGTATGGAAAAAGAGTCCTTCTCTGTATTTTTGAATTTCGTATCTGTTGTGAAATTTTTAAAGTTGGTTTACATGTTTCATAGCTTAGACTTCAATTATTTTGCTACCATGAACTTCTCTTAGAAAATATTTTCTCTTTCTTTCTTCTAAGACTTAGTCAAATTTTACTCACCTATAAGCACATTGTTAAGATGAATACCGTAAGTATCTTCCGATTTTCATGCCTAATGAAATGTCTTCTTCCCTGTACCCAGGTAAAGAAACAATCTGCAGTTTCTCGCATAGTTCAGAATTCACGGGCTGACGTGAACTGTGTTCCATAGCACAAGAGACCCTTTCTTGACGTTCTGCCACACTGAGCTTCCACCTTGTAGATATTTCATACGTTAGAGTGGCTGAGTGGTGAAGAATCCACCTGCCAATGCAGGAGACGCGGGTTTGAACCCTGGGTCGGGAAGATCCCCTGGAGAAGGAAATGACAACCTGCTCTAGTATTCTTGCCTGAAAAAGCCCATAGACAGAGCAGCCTGGTGGGCTACAGTCCATGGGGTCGCAAGGAGTTGGACATGACTTAGTGACTAAAGAACACCAGAGAAATATAAGGGAGGTTTTTCTAAGCCATAGTTTTCACATATTATTTTGGATGGAAGCTTTCAAACCAACTCTTTATCCTCCTCTGAGGGTATAACTTTGATTTCCAGATACCAAAAGTGAGGATAAACAGCAAAGACAAAATGCAGGAGCATGCAGCATTACAAAGCCAGTATAAATGTTTAAAATCAGTTCCCCAACACTTATGGCTGTGTTTTTTCCTCATAGGAGTTTCCTTATGATTCCAGCATTATGTCACCCGATAAGCTACATTGCTCCTTACTATCCCAGATAATACACAACTGGGTTTTGGAGAACTCTTTATTAAAATACCCTAAAGTCATAAAAGCGACTTTGAAGTAGAACAGTAGGCAGCTGCTTCAGTAAGTTGAAGATCAAAGATGTTGCTCTCCCCATGGCCAATAAGAATGAAAACTTGATTTTAGTGCAGAAGTGTTTGGGGAGAAGAAATGATTTCTTGCTGATAAAAGAAAGCTAGAAATGGAGCAAGGAGGCCGTGGGTCCATCTCTTTCACTCCACAGGTCATGTATTTCTCCAGTAGCTGAGCAGACCTTCTTTGAATCTATCTTTTAAATTTAAAATCTTTTCTTCAACTCCCCATTCTTTCTCTTCTCAACAGCTGGCCCCTTATCTTTGCCCTTGAAAGAGAACATGCTGGCCTGCCCCCCACAGAAAAGCCCTCGGAGGCGAGCGTGTGCCATTTCTTATTCTCACTGCCCTCGTTCCGATACAAACGACCACATGTTACACTGGTTTTCATCCTCATTATATTCCCATTCATGGGTTGTGAATGCCGGCAACAGGACTTCAGAATAAAAACACTCACAGCAGCCACTGCAAAAAGCTGTGTCCTATTGACTTTTGAGATGCACGGCTGCTGACTGTTGTTTCGAGCGAAACGGAGGCAGTTCAACATCTCTTGATCATACCACTCCTAAGGATTTCCTGAGTCCTGATGCAGAATGGTCGGTGAATCTCAGTGTAGAGTGTTAGGGAAGAGAAGAGAGGGACTGGGGAGCCCGGCTGGCTTTTCCACCGTCCTGTGCCCATAGATCAGCATCTGGGCACAGGAGACCCTCTGCACGGACCTCAGAGAGAAGGTCGGCACAGAGCAAAGCCTCAGGCTTGAGGTTCCCAGGGAAGGCCCAGTTCGTGTTAAACACTGTACCCATCACACCACTTGATATTTAATTCACATTTAAGTATGGTTACCAAAACATGAGTTGCAGAGTTTAGATCTGAGGATTATCCACTTTGTACGCACTTTCAGAACTAATGGAGATTATAGCCCAAGAAGCCATTTCTTTTGTAATTTTCAAGAATTCCCACAGCTACCCAAAGATCACATGGGGATGCCCTAGAGAGTTTAGCAGAGTCCAAACCTGATATCACATAACCATGTCAAACAGATGGACAGGTATATACATGTATGTCAGAACAGAAAACTCAGTAAGCATGGGTCTGAACACAGCTCTGCCCTCAAACTACCCCATAACCTTCTTTGTCCAGATGAGAGAAGGTCTAAAAAATTATGACTATCCCAGGATAGGATTTAATTCTGCATGTAAACAATCCCAATAAACAGAGTACGATTTTAACATATAACACGAATCATAGGAAACAGACTTTTTTCCCTTTTGTGTAATTTTTCTCAAATGCTAAATGAAGGGCATAGGAAGAATAAAGCCAGGAAGATACATCTGGTCATGCAAATATTTCCAACTGTGTACTAACTATACATTGGTATGTTTTTTATATGTTCATATAGATAATCTTGCATGCCTAAAAAGTCATTTTCTCCTGGCATTCTCTTCCACCTCCACCCCAAGTAAACAAATGTATTTGAGGACAAAGAGTTCTACTGGAATACTCTTTCATAAAACCATTTCAAACTCCTAGTGTGAAAGCAAATGGTGTCATCGTAACTGACAGCTCTTTGGTTCTCAGCTCATTTTGAAATGAATGGATCAAATCAGCAAGCCGTTAGCAACCCTGGCAGTTCATGGGCCTATCTTTACACTTCCCTGCCTCCCTCCACCACGAGTACTTCTAATGGAAGAGCAGCTACAACATAGGGCTCCCTGTTAAGGGACTTATCAGGGAGTGCTTTTTCAATAACCTGGTTTAGAGAAAGAGTAATGTGAGCCTCCTCAAGAAGCTGAAAACATTTAGACTGCCTTTTGGGGAAAGGAAATGAAAACACCTTGTTTTCATGAACTGATGCCTGTTGCTTTTGTTTTCATGTGAGACCGGTCATAATGTCTTGCTTCTGAGAAGTCAGCAACAGGAATGGACAAGGCAATGGGGAGTGGTGTCGGTTGCTGCCGCTGCTGCTTTTACATATGTAGACTATTTTTAGTTCTCAGTTCCCAGCAAAACAGAGTAGGAAGTACAGGTTTTTCACCCACCCCTACAACCACAGCTTACCCCACTATCAAGTGATATCACAGGGTGGGGCCCTGATCCTATAGGATTACTGTTCCTATAAAAGAGATACCAGAAACCCTCAGCTGGGCAGTGCTGGCATGGCCGCTGTTTTTACGATTCCAATTAAATTTTGGCAAGAGCTGGAAGAGCTGAGGATGGGCACTTCTCATGTATGCTCAGGGCACGTATGGAGTCTTTCCACACAGGCTTGAGACTTCTTAAGAGCATGAGAGCCTCAGGGCTGTCAAACTGCTTGTGTAGCACATGAAGGTGTTAACAGCTAGTATCCAGCAAATAAGGCAGATGAGTCATTTTCTTGTATTGATCAAACCTCAGAAATCACTCAGTGTTACTTTCATCCATCCCATTATAAGCTAATAATGGCCTGATTGCTTTGAAGGAGAGGTAGCTAGCCTCCACCTCTTTATAGGGAAGTGGTAAGGTTTCAGAAGTATGTGTGGGCTGACACACAGGCTTGAGACTTCTTAAGAGCATGAGAGCCTCAGGGCTGTCAAACTGCTTGTGTAGCACATGAAGGTGTTAACAGCTAGTATCCAGCAAATAAGGCAGATGAGTCATTTTCTTGTATTGATCAAACCTCAGAAATCGCTCAGTGTTACTTCCATCCATCCCATTATAAGCTAATAATGGCCTGATCGCTTTGAAGGAGAGGTAGCTAGCCTCCACCTCTTTATAGGAAAGTGGTAAGGTTTCAGAAGTATGTGTGGGCTGGGAGCTCTTTTCAAGGCTGTCTTTTAAATAGTCTGCCACAGATAATATTTGGCTCCAAGGACATGATTTTCCCACAATAATTTGATGATGGTAAAACAGAAACCCTTCTTCCTGTGGAGGCATTTAAAATACGGAGTTTAGAAATAAGAGATGAGTCATAAGTTATTTAGGATGAAATGAGTAACGTCTGTGACCACCCCCAGGTCAAACAGGCATGTCCAAACAGGTATCTTTAAACCACCTCTCTTTGCTAAGTCCACTGGCGAGGGCTTGGGGTCAGCTTGGTTGCACAAAAGGATGATTCATCTTCTCATAAAGCCAGAGAACAAGAAAGCCCTAAGCATCAGCTGGGGCACTAGTATGAGGGGATGTGACCCAAAACTGAGCAATGAGCAGCTTGGGTTGGACCTTAGAGTCCCTCCCAGAATGGAGCCTGGACCAGTGGGGGATGGGGAGGAGATGAAGGATGGGGTAGAGGGAGTGACGGCTGTGCGAGAGGAAGGTGGGCACCAGGAAGTCCACAGCCTTGGCAGCAGTGCCTGAGATGGGGACAGCTGGAGGAAGGTGCCCTGCAAAGATATTGAGACAGCAGCATCACCCAGCAAAGACGAGAAGGAGAGAATTTTGCTTAATATTTAAAAAGCCATGGTTGTTCAGACTAGCGGAGAAATCATAAAACCACTTGAAATGACCTAAAAGCTACATTCATATGTTCTGTCTGGTGAAAGATTGTCTCTTAGAGTGTCTGAGTACACAATTTCCCTTCTCTTACACATAGAAGACAAAGGAAACCCGATCCTGTATATTTTGTATTCAGAACACCTTGCAAAAGTGAAAAGAATGAAAAAAAAAATTCTCAAAAGATCTGGACTTACTTTACAAAGACAGATCAAATACTGCTCAGGCTACTGAAAACAGCTTTAATAAAGAACTCACAAGGTTAATTGGAGGGCTTGATGCTCCCTCTGTTGATTGTTTCCCCAATACAGGTCACAGGATAAAAGAGTACCAGCGCTAGGGAAGGAGTCAGGTAAATCAAGATATTAGTAGAGATATTTCTTTTTGAAGGGCAGAGAGATTCATAAATAAATTAAAACTGGGTCTGACTGAAATGACCTAAATGTCTATTGACAGATGAACGGATAAAGAAGATTTGGTATATAATATACATGTACACACATACATACACAATGGGATATTATTACTCAGCCATAAAAAGAATGAAATAATACCCATTTCAGATGATCTAGAGATTATCATACTAAGTGAAGTCAAGTCAGACAGATAAAGACAAACATCATATGACAGTAACTTATATGTGGAAACCAAAATATGACATAAACAAACTTATCTACAAAACAGATTCACAGGCCCAGAGAACAGACTTGTGGTTACCAAGGGATAATGGGGGAGGGTTTGGTTGGGAGTTTGAGACTATTAGATGCAAATGATTATACATAGAATGAATAAACAATAAGGTCCTATCATATAGCACAGGGAATTATATTCAACGTACTGTGACAAACCATAATGGAAAAGAATATAAGAACAAGGAAAAAAATGTGTATATGTGTGTAAATATATAGACATACATACATGTATGTATGTGTATATATATTTATGTGTGTATATACACACATACAGGGGTTTCCTGGTGGCTCAGATAGTAAAGATCCCGTCTGTAGGTTAGTATGAACTATTTTGAACTTAATATTCTCCCATGCATAAACTAGTAACTGAAACTAAGGGCCATGTTAATTTAGAGGAACAGATATAGAGATTTAAGCCTTGGGGAATAAATTATAATTTTTTTATTAAATATTTGGGAGCACATAAGAGGAAAAGGTATCTACTGATGTATTTTCCTTCCAAACTTAGTGTATTCTGCCTTGATAATCATTCCTAGAAATTCACGTCCGGCCTGTCGTTCTTATCCTTACCCACCTCTACAATGCAGAGTGGTTTGAAGAAACATCAACTAAGTGAGGAACGAGGAACGTTCTGCTACTTGAGAAGGCTGTTCTGCTGATCTAGGGGAAAGCTTTGGGACAGAGAAAGAGAACACCACAAAATCAATGGATTCAATCTCAGCGATCAGTGGAGGGGCTGCCGACCAATCTGAATCACTGTGGTTACCATATAAAAGTCACTGGCTCTCCAAGGCCTTCCTGCCAGTTAACCAGCAGTACTTTCTGATAATCCAATGGCAAGAATTTCCTATGAAGTATTGTCTTTCAAACTGCTTTCCCTAGGAGAGTCACATACATGGAGTATTTTCTCATTCTGTTTCAACAGCCCATAGATTTTGGAGTAGAATTCAGTGCCAAATTAACAGAAAGACAAGCTGGGTATGAACCGCGGATGCAGGTTGAAAAGGAGACCTGAAACATCACTGGAATAAATGAGCAAAATGTAAATTGGTTTCACTCCTCACTCTGTTGAGTACTTTTGTGAATTGCACATGAGCCTAAATTCAAAAATCAGTAATGCATGCTGTTTTTGTTTACCAGGAATGAGTGACTTAGCTTAATTATCTGAACGTTAAATCCTTTAATGTGCCATCCAAGATACTGTCTCATCCAGAAAATTTCAAAAGAAAATTGAGAAAACTACAAAAATGTGGGAAATGTTTTGTTTTTTGTTTTAGTCCACCCTTCTGCAGTCAGGGAAGTTAGTGGCTGTTTTTACATAGGTTTTGCTAATTTAAAAAGTTAGCTTCTTCCAGCTTCAATAAAAAGAGGAGGTAGAAATACTTAAATATGGTATGCGTGCATGCATGCTCAGTTGCTTCCGTCGAGTCCGACTCTTTGAGACCCTAAGCAGGCTGCCTTGTTCATGGAATTCTCCTGACAAGAATACTGGAGTGGCTGCTATGCCTTCCTCCAGGGCTCTTCCTGACCAGGGACTGAACCTGCATCTCCTGAGTTCCAGGCAGATTCTTTACCGCTGAGCCACTGGGAAGCCCTATGCATGGTATAAGAGGTGTCAATTTTTCAGTCTTCCCAGAGCAACCACATGTCTCAGGTCAACTGAGTGACACAAGTTGCATCTAACCAGCTTTAAAGCATCTTTGTTGTGGGAGGCAGTCCATAAATGGTGTGCATTTAAAAGTAGCATTGACCTTCAAAGGCCCACTTACTAGATATGTTATTAAATAAACAAATCATTTAGTGAACCATGCTTTTGACATTTTCCCCCCAATTCTCCACTATTAACTTCTCTAAGCATATAGAATTATTTCTTCACTTTTACTCCAGAACTTCTTTTGATGTCTGGCTAACCTCCAATTCATCATCAATTACGAATTCTCTCTCTGTTATTTATAATTCATTAAGAAACATCATGAAAATCCTATGTCAAGTTAATTTGGTTTCACTCAGTTATTTGAAGGCTAACCATAGCTTTTTTGGTAATTAACATGTGTCAGGCACTGGGCTAAAGGCTATATACATTTATATAATATTCATTTTATCCTCATAATAACCTTCTAAAATAGATACTGTCTTCATTGAAAGCAAGAAAATGGAAACTAACACACATTGCATTTCTTTTCTTCCTAACATTTCATAGACAGTAAACAGGAAAAGTAGAATTTGACCCCTGGAATATCAACTTGGTATAGGTGAAGTCACTCAGTCATGTCTGACTCTTCGCGACCTCATGGACTGTAACTTACTAAGCTTCTCTGTCCATGGGATTCTCCAGGCAAGAATACTGGAGTGGATTGCTATTTCCTTCTCCAGGGGATCTTTCTGACCCAGGGATCGAACCCAGGTCTCCTGCATTGGAGGCAGATGCTTTAACTTATCTGACAGCAAAACCTGTAACAGAGAAGAACAAACCTGACTCCAGATTGGGTCTGTTCCCTTAGCTCTAACGTTTGTCCTCTCTTGCCTGTGCTTAGTCATGCCTATAGCCAGAAGTAATAGCCTTTTCTACATAATAGCCCTTCCTCGAGGCTCTGTTTCCCAGGCTTGATCTTTAAAGGGTGTAACACTTTTCATTCATATGGAGATTAAAAAGTTGCAGAACAGAGAAAAACATTTGTCTTGTTAGAGGTACACAGGAACCTCATGACCAGACCTACAAAAGACAGTTGAAAAAACAAAGGATCATCACATCCCCTCTGGGGTCCAGCTGGCACCAACAAGTCTACAACAACCAGCCACAGCCCCTCCTTTTAGTATAAGAGAAGCCCGAATTCTAGTTCAAGTAAGATGATTCTTAGCCTGTCTTCTTGGTCTGCTGGCTTTCTGAATGAAGTTGTTATTGCTTGTCCCAATACCTTGTACCTCATTGGCCTGTCATGAGAAGAACACTATGAGCTTGGACTCGGCAACAAACCTGTGCTCTAAAAGTTTACACTAATCCGTATCTATAATTTTCTGATCTAGTGATGTGTACCATGCTTTTCATTGAGCCCTTAGGGATCACTCTAGGTGGACTCACCAAAATGCATAGAGGCTAAATACTTCCCAAGTGGTCTCACAGCCTGTGAGTGGTAAAGCTAGAGATCAGACCTATCTCTCTCCAGGTATACAATACCCACAACATGGCTCTCTATCTTTAGGAAGAGTATGAGGGTTTGCATGGAATGACTGGAAGAGTAAATTCCCTCGCAGTACCCAGAATCTCCACTGACACCATAAGTTTTCATAGTACTGAATTTTCAATCTTTGGGAGTTAGTTTTCATTTGTTTTTTTCTTTTTTGGTATAGTGTCAGAACCCTTGTCAGTAATAGTTAATCATCCTTAATTACTTCTGAGCACCTCTGGCTACCACCTGGTCAAAATCACTCACATACAAAAATTAGCTTTATTATTACTTTTCTGAGGCTTTGATACAGTGCTCCTTTTTAGTAGTAAGTGAATAGTTTATGGCTATATGGGAAAGCCTTACAAATAGCTGTGAAAAGAAGAGAAGCGAAAAGCAAAGGAGAAAAGGAAAGATATAAGCATCTGAATGCAGAGTTCCAAAGAATAGCAAGTAGAGATAAAAAAGCCTTCTTCAGCAAACAATGCAAAGAAGTAGAGGAAAAGAACAGAATGGGAAAGACTAGAGATCTCTTCAAGAAAATTAGAGATGCCAAGGGAACATTTCATGCAAAGATGGGCTTGATAAAGGACAGAAATGGTATAGACCTAACAGAAGCAGAAGATATTAAGAAGAGGTGGCAAGAATACACGGAAGAACTGGGCAAAAAAGATCTTCACGACCCAGATAATCATGATGATGTGATCACTCGCCTAGAGCTAGACATCCTGGAATGTGAAGTCAAGTGGGCCTTAGAAAGCACCACTACGAACAAAGCTAGTGGAGGTGATGGAATTCCAGTTGAGCTGTTTCAAATCCTGAAAGATGATGCTGTGAAAGTGCTGCACTCAATATGCCAGCAAAATTGGAAAACTCAGCAGTGGCCACAGGACTGGAAAAGGTCAGTTTTCATCCCAATCCCAAAGAAAGGCAATGCCAGAGAATGCTCAAACTACTGCACAATTGCAGTCATCTCACATGCTAGTAAAGTAATGCTCAAAATTCTCCAAGCCAGGCTTCAGCAATACATGAACTGTGAACTTCCATATGTTCAAGCTGGTTTTAGAAAAGGCAGAGGAACCAGAGATCAAATTGCCAACATCTGCTGGATCATGGAAAAAGCAAGAGAGTTCCAGAAAAATATCTATTTCTGCTTTATCGACTATGCCAAAGCCTTTGACTATGTGGATCACAATCAACTGTGGAAAATTCTTCAAGAGATGGGAATACCAGACCACCTGACCTGCCTCTTGAGAAACCTGTATGCAGGTCAGGAAGCAACAGTTAGAACTGGACATGGAACAACAGACTGGTTCCAAATAGGAAAGGAGTACGTTAAGGCTGTATATTGTCACCCTGCTTATTTAACTTCTATGCAGAATACATCATGAGAAATGCTGGGGTGGAAGAAGCACAAGCTGGAATCAAGACTGCCAGGAGAAATATCAATAACCTCAGATATGCAGATGACATACCCTTATGGCAGAAAGTAAAAAGGAACTAAAAAGCCTCCTGATGAAAGTGAAAGTAGAGAGTGAAAAAGTTGGCTTAAAGCTCAACATTCACAAAACGAAGATCATGGCATCTGGTCCCATCACTTCACTAGAAATAGATGGGAAACAGTATCAGACTTTATTCTGGGGGGCTCCAAAATCACTGCAGATGGTGATTGCAGCCATGAAATTAAAACACGCTTACTCCTTGGAAGGAAAGTTATGACCAACCTAGATAGCATATTCAAAAGCAGAGACATTACTTTGCCAACAAAGGTCCATCTAGTCAAGGCTATGGTTTTTCCAGTGGTCAT
>SJYC01031138.1:0-13742 GCA_006408675.1 Madoqua kirkii
TCAATACAGGATGCAGGATGCTTGGGACTGGTGCACGGGGATGATCCAGAGAGATGATAGGGGGTGGAAGGTGGGAGGGGGATTCAGGATTGGGAACGCACGTACATCCGTGGTGGATTCACGTCAATGTATGAATACAGTATTGTAAGTAAAATACAGTAAAAATACAGTATTGTAAGTAAAATAAAGTAAAAATAAAAAATAAATAAATAAATGAGGCTGTGAAATATATAGTAGAAGTAGAAGATCTATTGACCATTACTTCTATTTATGCAGTTAGGGAATTTGTGTTTCCTGTACCTGCAGTGTAGTCTTTACAGGACTAATATCTTGGTTCCTGGGTGGGAGGTGAGAAGGGGAAGACTCTGCAACTAGGGGCATAGTAAATATTGAACTAAATTTAAAGTCAAAGCTGCCACCACATCATTTTAGGTTCCTCATGCCAACAGTGAGTGTGTGTGTGTGTGTGTGTGTGTGTGTCTACTGTGTGCATATTCAGTTGCTCAGCCATGTCTGACTCAACCATTACTTCTGTTTATGCAGTTAGGGAATTTGTGTTTCCTGTACCTGCAGTGTAGTCTTTACAGGACTAATATCTTGGTTCCTGGGTGGGAGGTGAGAAGGGGAAGACTGTGCAACTAGGGGCATAATAAATGTTGAACTAAATTTAAAGTCAAAGCTGCCACCACATCATTTTAGGTTCCTCATGCCAACAGTGAGTGTGTGTGTGTGTGTGTGTGTGTGTGTCTACTGTGTGCATATTCAGTTGCTCAGCCATGTCTGATTCTTTGTGCCCCCATTGCCTGTGGCCCTCTAGGCTCCTCTGTCCATGAAATTTTTCAGGCAAGAATCCCAGAGTGGGTTGCTACTTCCTCTTCTAGGGGATCTTCCCAATCCAGAGATGGAGCCTATGTCTCCAACATTGACAGATGGACTCTTTGCCACTGAGCCACCTGGGAAACCCCATGCCAACAGACAAGCAGACAAATAACAGAATTATTATATTGACAGAAATAATTGATCTGGTTACTATGCAGACACTGGGCTGCTATAACCTATTGGGACAGAGAGGAATAAGTGTTTTAGGACTCAGGGGGTTCAGCAAGTCACCTTTTGCTGTTTTCATGCCCAGTGATAATTACTGCAACTGAGGCCTAACAAGGACAAGATGACTAAGGGATCAGACAGCTAGTTATAAAGGTGTGAGATAACCAAGCAAGTGATCTAGAATGGAAGGGTGTCCAAAACAGGAGAATATAGAAAGACTGATAAAGAAGGGAGAGAAGGAATACAGAGGATAGTAGCTTATCCCATTAAGCCTCTCACCTTATAAGTCTTTTTTCTTTCCTTTCAAATAAATTTTGCCACTAACTTGGAGAAGTGATGACACATAGTGAAGTTATATCAGCATTAATTCATGGAATGGAAGTGATAGCTCATCTATAATACTTTTAGACAAGTGTTTGAAAGCACATGTAACATCTTTGTAAAGATGTTTACAAAGCATAGATATGTTATCTTGTATACAGTATTAGTTTTTCTTTGGTGTGGGTCTACGGCATGACTTTTCTTAGGATTTGTTCTTAAAAATGTTTATTTCACATTTATTTTTAAATCATGTGTGTTTGTGTAGATGTATTTTGGGAAGGGTGAATCATGGAAACTTCACAGTTGAGTATAAGAGAAAGAATAGGGAGCAGTTTGGTAAAGCAAGTGAAGAGACAAAGGGGAAAAAGTATTTTTGTGAGTGGCATGTGCCAAGATTAGAAAGAAAAGAATGTTGCATTTGAGGAGGTATATCATTTAATAGCTTTTTTATAAGACAGAGATGAGGGACTAGATGCACATGAACAAAGCCAAGAGTTTATCTGGGGTCAGGTTGTGAAAGATCTTGTATCCAATGCCTGAGAGTTTAGCAGGAGATTCGATATCCAGGTAGAGTAGTTGAATGGCTATAGCAGAACAGTGCCATGATAAGAAGTGACTTTCAAAATGATTACTGTGACTACAGAGCAGGGACTGTATTAGAAGGAGGCAAAACCAGAATTAAGGAAAAAAGCTGTTGAAATAATTCTGGTGAAGGAAGATAGAGATAATAAAGAGAGAAATGGAAACTTTTAAGGCACATATTAAAATTGGAGGATTGATATGAATTCATTTTCCTTTAGGCGTGATGGGCATTGGAATTGAGAGTGAAGTTAAGAACAACTTCTAGAGTTTAGGAATAGGGAAAACAACATGAACAGTCATGGCACTGGATAAGATTCAGAGGACAGGAGAAAGAGCAGACTGCTCAGCAGCAATACGACAGGTCCATTTCTAATTTTCTTGATATGAGAGGCCCAGCTGGAATTATCCAAAATACAGTATGATTAAAACATCATCAGAAATCAGGACTGGAAATATGATTTTTGAAATAGTAACTGCAATTGAGACTTCCCAGGTGGTGCTAGTGGTAAAGAACCCTCCTGACAAAGGAGGAGACATAAGAGATGCAGCTTCCATCCCTGTGTCGGGAAGATCCCCTGGAGGAGGGCATGACAACCTGCTCCACGATTCTTGCTGGGAGAATCCCGCGGACAGAGGAGCCTGGCAGGCTACAGTCTATGGGATCTCAAGCATTGGACATGATTTAGTGACTAAACCACCACCAATGAAGAATGGAGGAGACTCATTAACAAAAAAAGAATCACAGAGGAGAGCTGAGAAATACATTTCCTTGAATACCAACATTTAAAGTACTGAGAAAGGAAGAGGAAGAAACTCAGAAAATGTCTTGAAGGAGTAATTAGAGGGATAAGAAGAAATCCAGAGAAGAATGGTGACTAAGAAGTCAAGAGAATTTCAAAGAGAAGTTAGTGGTCAAGAGCATAAAATGTTTTAGAGAAACTGAGTTCCGTAATAATTGTCATATACTTCTTAAATATGTAGCACCTAGAAATTCTGGGAGAACAATTTTCATGGCTGACAGATTCAAACATAGTGGATTGAATGGGAGGTAAGAAAGTGCCCTCCAGGTGTTAACAATGTAAGAGCAGAGAGGCAGAGGTTCCTCTAAAGCATGTGGGAGTCAATAAGAGGAGATTAAAATTGAGCTAAAATGGTTGTATATCTTTGACACATAAATTAGTTTTTTAAAAGATGTTTTTGATGTAGACCATTTTTAAAGTCCTTATTGAATTTGTTACAATATTATTTCTATTTTCACTTCAGTTCAGTTGATCAATCATGTTGACTCGCTGTGAGCATACGGACTGCAGCATGCCAGGCCTTCCTGTCCATCATCAACTCCCAGAGTTTATTCAAACTCATGTCCATTGAGTCAGCGATGCCATACAACCATCTCATCCTCTGCCGTCCCCTTCTCTTCCTGCCTTCAGTCTTTCCCAGCATCAGAGTCTTTTCCAATGAGTCAGCTCTTAGGATCAGGTGGCCAAAGTATTGGAGCTTCAGCTTCAGCATCAGTCCTTCCAATGAATATTCAGAACTGATTTCCTTTAGGATGGACTGGTTGGATTTCCTTGCAGTCCAAGGGACTCTCAAGAGTCTTCTCCAACACCACAGTTCAAAAGCATCAATTCTTCTGCACTCAGCTTTCTTTATAGCCCAACTCTCACATCCATACATGACCACTGGAAAAACCATAGCCTTGACTAGACAGACCTTTGTTGACAAAGTAATGTCTTTGCTTTTTAATGTGCTGTCTAGGTTGGTTATAACTTTCCTTCCAAGGAGTAAGCGTCTTTAAATTTCATGTTACATACTTGCGTCCATAGTTATTCAGGTACTCTATCTACCAGGTCTAATCCCTTGAATCTATTAGTCACATATACTATATAATCATAATTAATTGCTGTATAATTGCATAATTAATTACAGTAATTAATTTCAGTACTTCCATAATAATCCAAAAGTTCAAATTTATGTTTTGTGTTTTATCTTGTAAGAATAGTGAGGAACACGAAGAAAATTTCAATGCAGACATAATGTAAAATGACCTACTTTCTTGAGTAAAAAAACAAAACAAAACAGAAAAATGCAGTCTTCTTTCAGTTATCTGTTTGTAGCTTGTTGGTTTTGTGGGTTTTTATAACAAATGTTCATTCCCACATGTTAATATCCTTGTGCTCCAGCCTTCTGCCTTCTTTCTTCCCTTAGAACATGTTGCTAAGGATAAAAATGTATGATAATATTAATATAGGAAATAATTGGCAAGATAAATCTGTTTACCATACATGTTCTAAAGGCAGTTAAAGGTATATTTTGTATTATTGATAAAATGCTCTTTGTCTGTGGGTGTATCCTATGTATTTAATATATTTGATGCCAGAAACTTTAATCAGTTGATAAAGCTGCTGGACTAGATTCACAGGCTATGAAATTAGGCCCTTGTCTGACTTTGTCTCCAGTCCTTGGAGACAAAGGGAAAAGTAACTTGGGAAAAGTGAAGTAACCTCTCTGGGTCTCATTATTCTCAACTGTAAAATTGAGATCGTGCATAACTTTGGGGGTTTCTATGAATGGAAAATTGGATAATGCACTCATGTAAGATGTTTATCATAGTGCCTGGAACTTAACAGAGTAATGATAAATTAAATTTCATCTACTCCTCTACTGCTCTTACAGTATGTCTGGAAGGTTTCTTTCCATGCAGAGGGTAGTAAGAAAGCCTCTGATCAAAAATCTCTGCCGACTTGTGCTCCAGAACCACAGGAGTTTTGCGTGCGTTGCCTCCCACCTTTATTCTGAGCCTTTTCGCTATGCTTTGGTGACTAGTTCTTATTCTGTTGCCTGGTTCCCATTTTCTGCCTCACTACCCAGTTTCATTAAATTGATGCTTCGGTTTTAACGTCAGCTTGGTTTTGCTCCGGCTTTCTCCCTGGTTGTCATTATTTAGAACTGCCTCTATTCATGCACTGTCACTCCCGTGTCAACTCTGTCATCTCTGCCAGATTTGAATCCCATGACTCCAGGCTTTGGCTAGCACCGTATCTCATTTTTCCAGGAAGGGAGTTTGAATGCAAGTGTTAGTGAGATGCTTTAGTGTAACATTTATCTCTAAGAAGAGAGTCTCATTGTGTTGGTTTGCTTAACATGTGAGTTTTCAGGAAAATCACACCTACCCACTTCCATTGCCCTTAGCTGTGCCTCTCTGTAATTTTCATAATCTTATGAGCAGGTACTGATTAATAGGAGAAATTTGAGGAGGACATATTCACTTTGCCTTCTCAATAAATATTTATTATGCAATTTATATTATGCCAAGGGCACTGGATAGTTTATCGGTTCTTAGCCCCACGCTTACTGTTTTCTCTTCTCTGTATTATTAAAACCAGATCGCTTACAAAGGGCATTTCCCAGACTTCTTCACCAGCTGAGTTTCAGTTAAGTTTTATGGGTGGCCTTCCTGGTGGTTCGGATGGTAAAGAATCTTCCTGCAATGCTTAAGACCTGGGTTCTATCCCTCGGTTGGAAAGATCCCCGGGAGAAGAGAATGGTAAGCCACTCCAGTATTCTTGCTTGGAGAATCCCATGGACAGAGGAACTTGGCAGGCTACAGTCCATGAGGCCACAAAGAGTCAGACACGACTAAGAAGCTAACACTTTCACACTTTCACTTTGTGAGTGGATGCATTGATCAGAGAATAGATGATAAGAGGAAGGGGGACAGCATTTGCTTTTGGCTCCAGCAGGAATATACTAGTCATAAGTCCAGCAAATCTGGAGTAGAGAAAGAGTGAGTGGGGAGGAAGCATGAAAGACTCGAGACAGCTGTTGTTCAGACAGTCACGCAGTCGTGTCTGTCTCTGCGACCCCACGGACTGCAGCATGTCAGCTCCTTGCCCTTCACCATCTCCCAGAGCTTGCTCAAACCTATGTCACTGTGTCAGTGATTTCTTATAACCATTTCAGCCTCTGCCACCCCCTTCTCCTCCTGCCCTCAGTCTTTCCCAGCATCAGGGTCTTTTCCAATGAGTTGGCTCTTTGCATCAGGTGGCCAAAGTATTGGAGCTTTAACTTCAGATCAGTCCTTCCAATAAATATTCAGGACTGATCTCCTTTAGGATGGACTGATTTGATCTCCTTGCAGTCCAAGACCCTCAAGAGTCTTCAGCACCACAATTTGAGAGCATCAATTCTTTGGCACTCAGCCTTATGTATGATCCAATTTTCATGTTAGGTGGCCGGTTAGCTCAGTTGGTTACAGCGTGGTGCTGATAACACCAAAGTTGTGGGTTCAGTCCCCACATGGGCCAGAAATGCAAACATCAGACAGTTAGGAGACACCAAAACAAATATATAGGGCCATAGTAGGTGTTAGCAATGGCTTTGGATTTTATTCAGTCTTATGGGAAGCTATTAGGCTTGGGACAGAGGACAGACGCAATGTTTTGTGCATTGAGAAAGCAATTGGTAGCTTTGTGAAAAATAGTTCATAGGGATGTAGAAGCAAGAGCATACCAAGGAGATGGTTTGGAGGTCATGTTGATCAGGCTGGATAGTAACACGTGCAAAGTGTGCTGTGGGTTGAGGCAACTCCCACAACATCAACTGATGAAAATATCATCAATTTCATGGCACTCCACATCAAGGGCTTCTATAATTGCTAAAGAAAGGAGCAAAAAATGATCTACTGAGTCAGCAGTGGTGATTAAGTGACTTTATCTGAAAATGAAACAAATCACATGCATATATTTTACTTGCTAAGGCAAATCACATGTCAAACAGGTGACATGTGGGTCTTTGTACCCACAAGTAAGGGAAAAATAAGTATTTTTTTTATAATAAAAACAATACTTTTTCACAGAGGACATTTCAGTAGTCTAGAGAAAAAATAATGATATTGTCAGTGGAACTGCTGGGCAGTGGTTCAGATATGACTCAGGATACAACCTAATAGGAGAATTGAAAGATGTGATAAATTGGAGGTAGGGTGTTAGAAAAGTAGAATACTCAAGAGTGACTAGAATTAATGACTTTAGTAATGAATGAACAGAGATGTCTTTCTGTGATGGGAAACCTTGAAGAACAGCAGGTTTGGATATGCTACATTTGAGATGGTGACTAGGCATTCAAGTGGAGATGTCATTGTGAGCCTAATACTCAGAAGAAAGGATCAGGCCTGAAACATACATGTGGGAGAGATAAACAGCAGTAGAAGGAATTGAGATTATCATATCGAGTGACTCAGACAAAGACAAATGTCATATGTTATTGCATATATATGGAATCTAAAAAAAAGGTACAAATGAGCTTATTTACAAAACAGAAATCTAGTCACATATATAGAAGACAAGCTATGGTTACCAAAAGGAAAGAGGAAGGGACAAATTGGGAGACTGGGATTAACATATACACACTGCTGCTGCTGCTCAAAAAAAAAGTGATAATGAGATCATGTTAAAATGATGGGATTTTTCAGTAGCCATCAGATAAGATGATAATGGTTTCAACTGTAACAGTGAAAAGGGTTAAAACATTGTTTCATGTTTGAACATATTCAAATGAGGCACCTATGGACATTGAGACCATTGAGGGAGAGAGAAGAAATCAAAAGTGAAGACAGTATCTTGGAAAAAATACATACACTTAGAAAGGAACAAGACAGTTTAGAGAAGTGTTTGGTGAGGCAGAAAAACCAGTAACAAGTTGTCATAGAAATCAAGATAGCTGAGAGCTTCATGAAGGAGGAGGTGGTAACTGTCAAATGCAGCCAAGTTTGAAATATAAGGCAAAAATATAGAGCTTGGATTATCTGATAACTCATGGGCTTGAGTCATATTTTAACATATTTCCTTGTCCCCCAATCAAGTGACTTATTCAATTGCTAGTCAAGTTGATTCTGTCTTCTGAAGATTCCTATGATCCTAGAATTGTTTAGTTATTTAGAGACTGTGAAGGAAAAGGACAGATGTCAAATGCAGCCAAGTTTGAAATATAAGGCAAAAATATAGAGCTTGGATTATCTGATAACTCATGGGCTTGAGTCATATTTTAACATATTTCCTTGTCCCCCAATCAAGTGACTTATTCAATTGCTAGTCAAGTTGATTCTGTCTTCTGAAGATTCCTATGATCCTAGAATTGTTTAGTTATTTAGAGACTGTGAAGGAAAAGGACAGGAAGAGTTGACTTTTTACTGTTATTATGGGAAAAATTCCTTTTAGTATGCAATAATAATAGTTAATATTTATTGAGCTCTTACATGTCAGGCTCTATTCAATTATATGTATTATTTCACTACAATCTCTGAGTTTAAAAAATAATTCTTGATCATGCATGCTCCTTTAGCTACTTTCCCTTTTTCCTTTGGAGGAAAATTTCTTGAAAAGATTGGCTGAGTTATCTCTCTTATTCCTCCTTTTTTATTCTCTCTTGAGCCCGCTCCAGCAGGGTTTTAATTCCCACTATTTTACCAAAATTTCTCTTGTTAACTCAACAATCATGTTACCAACTTCAGTGATCACTTCCCATTACTCATCTATCAACAACATGTGGAACATTTTCATCCTTAATCCTCTGGAGATTTCTAGCCATTTCTGATCTTCTCTAACTTCAGTTAGAATGCCTTAAAGCTCAGTTCTTAGACTTATTAACATCAACATTAATAAATCACAAGATGCTATTCAGTGTCATGAGTTCAGGTTATAGTTCTACCCTGATGCATTCCAAATTTATACCTCCTTCTCTTACCAAACTTAAGGCTCTTGTAGGCAACCAGTGGATATTTGTAATATATCATGCTCTTAATCTCCTTTTTTACCATCTGAGCCACCAGGGAAGCCCAGCTTAAACTCCAATAATTTTTCCACTTGATGTGAACAGCCAGCTCATTGGAAAAGACTGTGATGCTGGGAAAGATCGAAAGCAGAAGGAGAAGAGGGAGACAGAGGATGAGATGGTTGGATAGGCATCACTGAATCAACGGATGTGACCTTGGGAAAGCTCTGGGAGATGGTAAGGGACAGGGAAGTCTGGTGTGCTGCAGCCTATGGGGTCACAGAGTTGGACATGACTGAGTGACTGAAAAACAACAAAAACCTCCCTTCCCAACCCCAAATGTTCCTCTTCTAATCTTCAACTTCTCAGCAGATAACAATTTCTTCTCTCCAAGGTGCTGAGACAAAATACTTCTATCTATCCTACCAAAACAGTCAATGTGTTAATAATATCATTTAGGTCTACTTTCTAATTTTATCTGAAATCTTATATGTCCACTGGGTTACTGAATTAATTGGAGCTACAATTATTTTATTTTTGAGTCACCTTTATGTTTCCACTCTTTCTCTCCTACTGTCTTTTTCAACAGATCGGCCACTGCTATTTTAAAAACATAAACAAGTTTATGTAATTGCTTTATGCAAAATCCTCCAATGGCTCCTCATTTCACCCAGGGTAATAAAGTCCTTATCATCACTCAGGGCCCTGGATGGTTTGCTACCTTTCCACCTCTTGCTTCCTACCTTTTGAAATTCACCTTCCCTGCCACTTTTGCTGCTTCACTTTGCTGACACTCATTGGCTTCTCTGCTTTTATTTGTACACACTGCACATGTTCTTTTAATTTCATGGCTGCAGTCACAATCTGCACTGATTTTGGAGCCCAAGAAAATAAAGTCTGTCACTGTTTCCATTGTTTCCTCATCTATTTCCCATGAATTGATGGGAACAGATGCCACAATCTTTGTTTTCTGAATGTTGAGTTTTGAGCCAACTTTTTCACTCTCCTCTTTCACTTTCATCAAGACGTTCTTAATTCTTCTTCACTTTCTGCCATAAGGGTGGTGTCATCTGTATATCTGAGGTTATTGATATCTCCCAGCAATCTTGATTCTAGTTTGTGCTTCGTACAACCTGGCATTTCTCATAATGTACTCTGCATATAAGTTAAATAAGCAGGGTGATAATATACAGTCTTGAAATACTCAGAGATGTTACTTTGCCAACAAAGGTCTGTCTAGTCAAAGTTATCGTTTTTCCAGTAGTCATGTATAGATGTGAAAGTTGGACTATAAAGGAAGCTGAGCATCGAAAAATTTGAACTGTGGTGTTGGAGGACACTCTTGAGAGTCCTTTGGACTGCAAGGAGATCCAACCAGTCAATCCTAAAGGAAATCAGTCCTGAATAGTCATTGGAAGGACTGATGCTGAAGCTGAAGCTCTAATACTTCACCCACCTGATGCAAAGAACTGACTCCTTGGAAAAGACCCTGATGCTGGGAAAGATTTAAGGCAGAAGAAGGAGCTGACAGAGGATAATGGGATGGCATCACCGACTCAATGGACACGAGTGTGAGCAAGCTCTGGGAGTTGGTGATGGATAGGGAAGTCTGGCACACAACAGTCCATGGGTCACAGAGTTGGACAAGACTGAGCAACTGAACTGAACTGTTGTTCCATGTCCAGTTCTAGCTGTTGCTTCTTGACCCGCATACAGATTTCTCAGGAGGCAGGTAAGGTGGTCTGGTAATGCCATAAGGGTGGTGTCATCTGTATATCTGAGGTTATTGATATCTCCCAGCAATCTTGATTCTAGTTTGTGCTTCGTACAACCTGGCATTTCTCATAATGTACTCTGCATATAAGTTAAATAAGCAGGGTGATAATATACAGTCTTGAAATACTCAGAGATGTTACTTTGCCAACAAAGGTCTGTCTAGTCAAAGTTATCGTTTTTCCAGTAGTCATGTATAGATGTGAAAGTTGGACTATAAAGGAAGCTGAGCATCGAAAAATTTGAACTGTGGTGTTGGAGGACACTCTTGAGAGTCCTTTGGACTGCAAGGAGATCCAACCAGTCAATCCTAAAGGAAATCAGTCCTGAATAGTCATTGGAAGGACTGATGCTGAAGCTGAAGCTCTAATACTTCACCCACCTGATGCAAAGAACTGACTCCTTGGAAAAGACCCTGATGCTGGGAAAGATTTAAGGCAGAAGAAGGAGCTGACAGAGGATAATGGGATGGCATCACCGACTCAATGGACACGAGTGTGAGCAAGCTCTGGGAGTTGGTGATGGATAGGGAAGTCTGGCACACAACAGTCCATGGGTCACAGAGTTGGACATGACTGAGCAACTGAACTGAACTGTTGTTCCATGTCCAGTTCTAGCTGTTGATTCTTGACCCGCATACAGATTTCTCAGGAGGCAGGTAAGGTGGTCTGGTATTACCATCTCTTGAAGAATTTTCCACAGTTTGTTTCCAAAATCACTGCCATTTCCAAAATCACTGCACATGGTGACTGCAACCATGAAATTAAGATGGTTGCTTTTTGGAAGAAAAGTGTTGACCAACCTAGACTGCATTTTAAAATGCAGAAACATTTCTTTGCCAACAAAGGTCTGTCTAGTCAAGGCTATGGTTTTTCCAGTGGTCATGTATGGATGTGAGAGTTGGACTATGTAAAAAGCTGAGCACCAAAGAATTAATGCTTTTGAGCTGTGGTGTTGGAGAAGCCTCTTGAGAGTCCCTTGGCCTACAAGGAGATCCAACCAGTCCATCATAAAGGAATTCAGTCCTGAATATTCATTGGAAGGACTGATGCTGAAGCTGAAGCTCCAATACTTTGGGCACCTGATGTGAAGAACTTACTCCTTGGAAAAGACCCTAATGCTGAGAAGGATTGAAGACAGAGGGAGAAGGGGATGACAGAGGATGAGATGGTTGGATGGCATCACGGACTTGATGGGCATGAGTCTGAGCAAGCTCATGGCAGCTGGTGACAGACAGGGAAGCCTGGTGTGCAGCAGTCCATGTGGTCACAAAAAGTCAGACATGACCGAGCGACTGAACTGAACTAAATGCATTTTGTTGGTTCAGACCTTGAGTCCAGTTGTTTGCACAGAATGATGTGTTTCCCCAGAATATCCGCATGACTTGCTCTATGGCTTCCTTTAGACACCATCTTCTTAGTGAGCTCTTCTCTGAGCACCTTTTATAAAACATTGACAGCCTCCCCATCTTCCTGTACTTTACTCTTTAATTTCCAACATGTCTGTTCATCAAATTATAGCTTTTCTCCCTCATTATCTTTTCCTTCATGTGAGTTCCATGCTGTCACAAATTATGCTTTGTTGTTACATCACTGATGCCTACGACAGTCTGTGGTATCTACAAAGAAGGTGCTAACATTTTCCTCATGTATTGATTAGGCTCAGAGAGGTCAAGGGCCTTGCTCAATTTGTAAGTGGTGGTGCTGGAACTCAAGTCCAGAAAGTTTGAATCCAGCGTCCATATACATTGCATATACTAAATATTAACAGACACTTTCATTGAATTTTTAGTAATTTCTATTACCTTTCTCACCTCCCCATGACATTTATTTTAGTCTGAGTTTATGCAAATACATTAATGGCAGCAAGAGGCACAGTGGAATGGTCTTCAGTCTCCAGAAGCCACTCTAATCATCTGAGCAGCATTTCACATCTTGAAAGCTTTGCTACCAACACTAATGATTAAGAGTCAAAATTTTCCAGTAGACCACAGGGCAGAGAAACTTATTAATTTGGTTCATAAAAATGAGGAGTATTTAGATAATTAGAAACAACTATGATGTATAATAGCATGAGATCTCAAGAGAAATAAATGATGTGTATAAAATCTGAGAAAAGTGATAAAAACCATCTTGGCACTCTCATTATGAGGATTCCAGGAAAAAATTCTGGAAATAGACACAATTTTCTTTTTAATTTTAACCATCAGTTCAGTTCAGTTACTCAGTCGTGTCCAAATCTGTGCAGCTCCACAGATGTGGGCCCACTGTCTCCGGGATTCTCCAGGCAAGAAAACCTGGAATGGGTTGCCATTTCCTTCTCCAATGCATGAAAGTGAAAAGTGAAAGTGAAGTCAATCAGTCATGCCCGACTCTTTGTGACACTATGGACTGCAGCTTATCAGGTTCCTCCATCCATGGGATTTTCCAGGCAAGAGTACTGGAGTGGGGTGCTATTGACTTCTCCAGGGGATCTTCCCAGCCCAGGGATCAAATTCAGGTTTACACTTTGCAGGCAGATTCTTTACCATCTGAGCATGTATTAATAATAGCCAGGATGAGATGGTTGGATGGCATCACCAACTCAGTGAACATTCAGTTTAGTTCAGTCACTCAGTCGTGTCCAACTCTTTGTGACCCCATGAATCACAGCACGCCAGGCCTCCCTGTCCTTCACCAACTCACAGAGTTCACTCAGACTCACATCCATTGAGTCCGTGATGCCATTCAGCCATCTCATCCTCTGTTGTCCCGTTCTCCTCCTGCCCCCAATCCCAGCATCAGAGTCTTTTCCAATGAGTCAACTCTTCACATGAGGTGGCCAGAGTACTGGAGTTTCAGCTTTCGCATCATTCCTTCCAAAGAAATCCCAGAGTTGATCTCCTTCAGAATGGACTGGTTGGGTCTCCTTGCAGTCCAAGGGACTCTCAAGAGTCTTCTCCAACACCAGTTCAAACGCATCAATTCTTCGGTGCTCAGCCTTCTTCACAGTCCAACTCTCACATCCATACATGACTACTGGAAAACCTATAGCCTTGACTAGACGGACCTTTGTTGGCAAAGTAATGTCTCTGCTTTTGAATATGCTATCTAGGTTGGTCATAACTTTTTTTCCAAGGAGTAAGCGTCTTTTAATTTTATGGCTGCAATCACCATCTGCAGTGATTTTGGAACACCAAAAAATAAAGTCTGACACTGTTTCCACTGTTTCCCCATTTATTTCCCATGAAGTGATGGGACCGGATGCCA
>SJYC01031139.1:0-17471 GCA_006408675.1 Madoqua kirkii
TTCCAAAGAGAAAGTGTCTTTTAATTTCATGGCTGCAGTCACCATCTGCAGTGATTTTGGAGCCCCGAAAAATAAAGTCTGACACTGTTTCCACTGTTTCCCCATATATTTCCCATGAAGTGATGGGACCAGATGCCATGATTTTCGTTTTCCAAATGTTGAGCTTTAAGACAACTTTTTCACTCTCCACTTTCATCAAGAGGCTCTTTAGTTTTTCTTTACCTTCTGCCATAAGGGTGGTGTCATCTCCATATCTGAGGTTATTGATATTTCTCCTGGCAGTCTTGATTCCAGCTTGTGCTTCTTCCAGATCAGCGTTTCTCATGATGTACTCTACATATAAGTTAAATAAGCAAAGTGACAATATACAGCCTTGACGTATTCCTTTTCCTATTTGGAACCAGTCTGTTGTTCCATGTCCAGTTCTAACTGTTGCTTCTTGACCTGCATATAGGTTTCTCAAGAGGCAGGTCAGGTGATTGTGATCCACACAGTCACTCTTTCAGAATTTTCCACAGTTTTTTGTGATCCACACAGTTAAAGGCTCTGGCACAGTCAATAAAGTGGAAATAGATGTTTTTCTGGAACTCTCTTGCTTTATTCACAATCCAGCGCATGTTGGCAATTTGATCTCTGGTTCCTCTGCCTTTTCTAAAACCAGCTCGAACATCTGGAAGTTCACAGTTCATGTATTGCTGAAGCCTGGCTTGGAGAATTCTGAGCATTATTTTACTAGCATGTGAGATGAGTGCAATTTTGTGGTAGTTTGAGTATTCTTTGGCATTGCCTTTCTTTGAGACTGGAATGAAAACTGACCTTTTCCAGTCCATATAAGCCTATATATATTAATATATACCTACAATATACCTACTTCTTTCTCTCTGTCTCTGTATGTATATATATATACACACACACACACACACACACACAGCATACATGTGTTCTTTGAGACAATGCCATAGATGTTAGTTTATTACAGTTGAATCAGACTGACAAAAGTATAATGCTGCTGTCATTCACAGCTATGGGAATAAAAATTAGGGTGTCTTTTTCCAACAGTGATTTTCTAAGATGCAAATGTTCACTTTACCAGCTCAAAGATGGTACTAGCATTAAATTTAAGCCAATGGACAAACATGCTAATTTTTAGGTACCTTTAGTCTCACAGAGTTGTATAAACCACCAGACACCAATATAAAGTTCTCATCGCCTAAAATTTTGATTCTGTTGCTACAACACAAGAAATTTAGAATCAAATGAGTTTTAAGGTAATTCTAAGGTGCAAAAAATAGCCCTAAGTAACACACAAAAGGGCAACAAATTTTGACCTTGACTGGAAAGGTCTCTTTAGTCTCACAGAGTTGTATAAACCACCAGACACCAATATAAAGTTCTCATCGCCTAAAATTTTGATTCTGTTGCTACAACACAAGAAATTTAGAATCAAATGAGTTTTAAGGTAATTCTAAGGTGCAAAAAATAGCCCTAAGTAACACACAAAAGGGCAACAAATTTTGACCTTGACTGGAAAGGTCAAAAGGTTATGACTTATTTATAACACTAACACCAATAATGCTGGATTTGGTGATATGCAAAATGGCAACCCACTCCAGTACTCTTGCCTGGAAAATCCCATGCACAGAGGAGCCTGGTAGGCTACAGTCTATGGGGTCACAAAGAGTTGGACACAACTGAGCACCTTCACAAAGGTTGTATGCCCTGAAATCAAAACCCTAATATTTTAAGAGAAGCATCCTGAAAATACTCTCATCTGCATGCTCAGTCTAAGAGCTATGAATTTCTTTGCATTTTAGCTTCCCCCTCTGGAAAATAAGAATAACAACATTTTCCTTGACAGGTGGTGCAACAAATGATTCATTGCTAAAGAAGCTGATGAAAAGTATTTAACCACAATGTCATGCAACTTCAAAGTTAGAGTTATTTTACTAATTCAATAAAAATCTTATTTCCAAATATTAAGATGTTTATTATAAATAATAATGCTGATGGTGACTGCAGCAATGAAAGTAAAAGATGCTTGATCCTTGGAAGAAAAACTATGACAAACCTAGGCAGTATATTAAAAAGCAGAAACAACACTTTTCCAACAAAAGTCCATATAGTCAAAAGCTATGGTTTTTCCAGTAGTCATGTACAGATGTGAGAGTTAGACTATAAAGATAGGTGAGCACCAAAAAACTGATGCTTTTGAATTGTGGTGCTGGAGAAGAGTCTTGAGAGTCCCTTGGACTGCAAGGAGATCAAAGCAGTCAATCCCAGAGGACATCAACCCTGAATATTCATTGGAAGGACTGATGCTGAAGCTGAAGCTCCAACACTTTGGCCACCTAATACAAAGAGCTGACTCATCGGAAAAGACCCTGACGCTGGGAAAGATTGAAGGCAGCAGGAGAAGGGATGACAGAGGATATGATGGTTGGATGGCATCACCAACTCAATGGACATGAATTTGAACAAACTCCAGGAGATGGTGAAGGACAGGGAAGTGTTGTATGCCACAGTCCATGGGGTTGCAGAGAGTTGAACTTAGTGACTGGACAACAAAATATTAATTATAATATTCAACAAAGAAATCCTCAATTAGATTATTATATCAGGAAATCCTGATTAATGCCTCATCAATAATTCTATTATATGTATGTATATTACCCTTAGTTCTGCGAAACTTGATACATGAGTACACATTTAAGCTGTTCTTTCCAACTATATAAAAGCTATTTTATGATCAACTCTTTGGCCTTCAACCACTTCATTTTGCAGAGCATATATTTTAAGAGGACTAGATACAAGAAGTTCAAAATATCTAACCTTAGTGAGCTAACTTGGGTGCTGACAGGAAAATCCTAGACTGTAATTATTCTAACAATAGAGTCAGGTTACAAACTCCCTCACCACGTGGGGTCAAAATCTTCCCCTGGAAAGGCAAAGGTATCTCAGTGAACACAAAAGGCAATACGGCTCATACAAAATTCATTATACTGCCCTTCTCTTACTGTGCTAAGACAGATGTAAAGTCTGGAATTTTCCCAGTAGAGCCTTCTCATAGCATTTAGAAAATGAGGCTAGAAACACACACACACACACGTTAAGAGAGGGTATTGAGCTTGATGAGAGAGTCATAAGTAAAGCATGTCACACGCCTCAGATCAAAGGTGTCACAGATTCAACAGCAGCCTCTTTTAATGCAAAGGACCACCGCATGCACGCGCTGCCACTGCTGACAGAATTATGGGAGATTCGGGTGGAATGTCGAACATGTAGAGAATAGGCCTGTAATTATTCACAAAACTTCAGGAAATAAACATTCACTTTCAAAAAATTGTTTTCAGCTGCTTTAAAGCCAAGTGACAGCTAAATTACAGTTCAGGGAAGGAAAAGTTTCCATTTTCTAATTTGATGCATTTTGTTGCATCGTACTACATTATCCAGAGTCGGCGCTGCCATTTCCTGTCATGCTTCAAACCGCAGGCTGAAACTCCAGGCAGCTGAAAGCCTTGTTTGTCCGGTCACACAGCGCGCTAAGTATACTGTGAGAACACTGTCTGGGGACTTGGGGCAAGTCTCTTGGTTAACATTCCTAGGATTTCCACAAGTGCTTTTGGCTGTACATGCTGTGGCTGCTCCTCAGCATCTTCTCTGTGCCAAGCTGTGATATGTTTATGGAAACTCTGTGGGTCCTGCCCAGGAACAGCCCCAAACTCACATTTCTCCCACGACTTTGCCAGGAAAGGGGAATGGAAGAGGGGGGAGAAGAAATGGTGGGAATCCAAACAGCAAGTCTTGGGTGCTTACAAGCTGACGGGTAGCTGTCAGGAAAATAAATAAGGTGCGATATATCTGACAGTATAAGAAGGAAGAAAGGAAATTAAGTTTTTATTAAAAGAGATAACAGCAATGCTGTATCAGGTAGGCACTTTGCTCTGGCCTGCTGAGCCCTGGGATGACGACTCCCAGTTGTTTAAATGATAGACTGTCAGAAATGGCCTATGAATACATAGTAAGAGATTCATAGAAGCTTTGTTTTACTACAGACCATACTCTCATAAGACATTTAAGATATTCTAACCAAAAATATAGGGGGGGAAATCCTATATACTTTGCTTAATTTGAGACCTTGAGCTAGACTTTTCAACATTAAAACTTACATTGTGTATTCAAAAGGAAAATACTGCAACAGTTTTACACACAAAAGAAACTAAAAGTCCTGGCTGAGATTATTATTTATTACAAGAAATTAAAGTAATGTTCCTGACTCCTCCTCATTAGGATCTTATGATGCCATTTATTTTGACTTTGAGTAGCTCAAAAAAAAAAAAAAAGAAATTTTAAAAAGTAAAGATCAACCTCAAGTATTTTTTAAAAATAACACTCTCTCCCGTTAGATTAAGCCACTTCCCTGACAGAATCCGCTGCACAATGAACTGCTGAGGTAGGCAATTTTTTTTTTTCCTCTCCAAATGATACCCATACCTTGGAAACCTGTCTTTTAAAAATTGTGAATGGCCCAAACGATTTAGTATAGAACAAACAGAGAATAAAAGAGAGGACTTGCTCCAAGTGAGATAGGCATCCTTCTTAGTACAAATGAACATTGTTCATATGCACTTGCTTTCTTCACAACGCTGAACCAAGAGCTCCCAAATGTTTCTTCACACCACACAATTTTAGCATGAAGAGTTCCTGGGTTGCAATGAAAATGGATTTTTTTTCCTAAATAAGTTTTCAAATTCAGATATTATAAGCAGTGTTCGGATGATTACACAATTCGCGGTGGCAAATCCTTCAGTACTGGTGAAGTGGGAAGATCGGCAGATTTCAGTGCAGTCAGGTTACAAGAACAGACACTCCAATTTTCAATTTAATGGGTTGTTTTGGTGTGGAAAAGGTTGAAGCTTGAGTGAGAAATGAGAAAATAATTGTCTGAGGCATGAGAGATGTGGAGAGCTGCTATGGATTTTAAATTATTTTGCAGAACCAAAAAACATGAATTATACTATATGTCCTGTCAAAAAAATTCTGCTTTCTAAATTTATTTCAAAAATTCTAAGAAAGGAGTGCAACTTAAGTCGCATAAATTGTGTTGAAAATCTTTGGGGAAACAAAGCATAATGACAATAAATTTAGTTACCACATGTGCATTGTTCACTGAAATAAACTACTTAAAATCAAGACTAGTCCAGAATATCTGTGGTTCATGCCAAATATTCAGCAGGAAACTTATGGCTATAAATTACTAAGAAGTCTGAAGAAAGATGAATTACACAAGCAAAAGACATTTAAGTAAGTCTCAAAAGGCACCTGGTTAAGATGGCTCTTTAAGTTAATACATATCTCTTTCACCAAAACAGAGCAATGGTAGGTAAAATCAACTAGAAATAACTCAGTTTAAAAAAGACAAACAAACATCTTCAAGTACTACAAGTGGAACAGAAATGCAGAGCATTAGTAGTGATTTCTCAGTTCTGGCACAGCTTGGTCAGAATCTTGGGTACTAAAAGTTTAACAGAGTCTAGAAATGCTTCATGTGAGATAGCAGGCAGAAGCTAGTGTTATCAATTGCAGCCAAGACTTGAAGCTAGGACTGTCTTCAAGCACATCATATAAAAAGTCCAAAAAAAAAAAAAAAGCATTGTTTACAACCCATCAACAACTAAGAGAACAATTTATTCCATATAAAATTAATTTCAGGGAGCATTTTGTCTTTAAAATAAGGATACTTTTCCATAACAAGAAAGAAATTACAAAATAAAACACAGAGAAATGAAAAAAGCGGCTATGTGAAAAGTTTATTAGAAACCATGGGAATAAAAAAGTGAACTTGTATAAACTGTATAAATGCTGAAATAGTCACAAAGATAGAACCACTGAATTTTAAAACCTGATGAATTCACTCAAAGTACATTACACAGAGATAATGTCTGAAAGTTTCTATGAGTCCAAATGGTTTCTAAATGAAGAAAAGGGAGGAAATAAGAGACAGACAAGTATTTAAAGAAATAGCTGAGACACTCAATAACTGAAGAAATCCATGAATCTTCATATTATAAATTCATTCTGAATGCCAAAATAGAAACGTGGAAATAAATTCTATACCTAGACATGTACCATAAAATTGCTCAGTATTAATGAAAACAGAAAAATTCTAAACTATCAAAAAGAAAAGACCACTTATCTACCAATAATAATTCTGAAACTGGTAAAATGAAAGCAACAGCCAAGTCTAGAAAACAATTTAACAGTACTCAATAATACCTGCAAAGTGCTGAGAGAAAAATAACTGGTAACCTATAATTTTATACCCAGCTAGCTATCACTTAGAATAGCAACAACAACCACAACAATAGAATGTAGATACAAAAAAAACCAAGAGGATTTCACTGTAAGACTAAAAAATATATTTGATTCAGAAGAAAAATAGAGTTGAAAATTACTGGACAAAAAAGAAAATGTTAGACGGAAATTGATAAGAATGTGTCAGGAAATTTAATCACTGACAGTTAAAATGATAACTATTTCTAAAATGTAGAACTCTACAAAATAATAAAAGATGAATTAGAAAAATGTATACCTACTTATGAATTATATACAGAGAATATAAATACCTATGGTAAAATTTCTAAGTACTTTCTATTTGTAGGTGCAATGCCTCAAGCTTTCCAGGTTTATACGTAGCTCATGATCTTTGCATTGGAGAAGGAAATGGCAACCCACTCCAGGGTTCTTGCCTGGAGAATCCCAGGGACGGGGGAGCCTGGTGGGCTGCCGTCTATGGGGTTGCACAGAGTCGGACACGACTGAAGCGACTTAGCAGCAGCATGATCTTTGCACTTGTCCTTCTCTTTGTTTGGAAATGTATTACCTTAAATCTTCTCACAGCTTTGGTTTCTCACTTTCATTCCCGTCTCTGTTCAAATACTGGCTTTTCAGAAGTTAGAGGTCACATAGGAGGTGACAAGTCTATTGGAAACAGCCACATGATAGGATATATTTGTTTACTGAATGGTAATCTCTACTTTTTGATTTAGGCCTCATGACAGACATTCAGTGAATGCTTAAAAAAAAAAAAAAAAAATCCTACAAAATGGTAGTACTGATTTTTGCAACCAAACATTTTCCTAAGTATTTATTAAAATAGCAATGTGGGCTAACAAAGTATTTGAATACCCTCTGTAAATGTTATTTTCAGTTTAGTCTGTTCAGTTGCTCAGCCATGTTCGACTCTTTGCGACCCCATGGATCACAGCACGCCAGGCCTCCCTGTCCATCACCAACTCCTGAAGTTTACTCGAACTCATGTCCATTGAGTCAATGATGCCATGCAACCATCTCATCCTGTCATCCCCTTCTCCTCCCACCTTCAATCTTTCCCAGCATCATGGTCTTTTCAAATAAGTCAGTTCTTCGCATCAGGTGGCTAAAGTACTGGAGTTTTAGCATCAACATCAGTTCTTCCAATGAATATTCAGGACTGATTTCCCTTAGGATTGACTGGCTTGATCTTATAGTCTCAGGGACTCTCAAGAGTCTTCTCCAACACCACAGTTCAAAAGCATCAATTCTTTGGCACTCAGCTTTCTTTATAGTCCAACTCTCACATCCATTACATGACTACTGGAAAAACCATAGCTTTGACTAGATGAACCTTTGTTGGCAAAGTAATGTCTCTCCTTAATATGCCGTCTAGGTTGGTCATAACTTTTCTTCCAAAGGGTAAGCATCTTTTGTATTATGATACTGCCAAATACCTGGAAGAGCAACAGATGATGTTTATATAGCAAAGTTAAGCTGCCTTTTATACATTATCTCACTTAGTCCTCATAAAAATATAACTGGAGAAGAATTTGAAACCTATAAAGACAGTACTAGTTGTTCAAAGCCATTGAGCTAGTCAATAGTGAAATCAATATTTTGACAGACATCTGACTCCATAAATGTAATGTTGTATCTACTGCAATGCCTTCCCACAGAGATGCCTCCAAAGTACCTGTTTTGTAGGAGGTTTGTACTTAACTATGCTACTGCTGCTGCTGCTGCTTAGTCGCTTCAGTCGTGTCCGACTCTGTCCAACCCCATAGACGGCAGCCTGCCAGGCTCCCTCGTCCCTGGGATTCTCCAGGCAAGAACACTGGAGTGGGTTGCCATTTCCTTCTCCAATGCATCAAAGTGAAGTAGCTCAGTTGTGTCCGACTTGTAGCGACCCCATGGACTGCAGCCTACCAGACTCCTCCATCCATGGGATTTTCCAGGCAAGAGTACTGGAGTGGGGTGCCATCTAGCTGTGTTTAGTTCAACATCTTTATTACCAGTAGCTCAATTAGTAAAGAATTGCCTGCAACACGGGAGACCTGGGTTCAATACCTGGGTCAGGAAAGATTTCTCTGGAGAAGGAAATGGCAGCTCACTCCAGTATTCTTGCCTGGGAAATCCCATGGACTATAGCCTGTCAGGTTTTTCTATCCATGGGAAAGCAAGAGTTGGACACAACTTAGTGACTAAACCACCACCACCTTCTTGCAAGTTCACCTCACAGAGGATATATTGGGAACTACATTTCTTAAAGTCCCTCTCCCTTCTTGATTCCAGTGGAAAAGTCCAGAAGTGACTCTTCCATGAAAATGAGGAGGGAAGAGGGAAGGATGGATATGAATCTCTTGAGGCACAGGCAGCCAGACATGTGGACAGACATGAGGTTCCCAGCAGCCTTTCCAGGGAGCTCCTAAGGCCACCTGCTTGGCTGAGATCATCAGAGGTGACTCTTCTTTGCTTCCCCAGTTTTTCCAATGTAAGCCCACAATTGTCATATTAAAACTCTTTATACCTGGGGAGCATACAGTGGGTGCAGTTTTCCTAAACAAATACTGAGAAACATATTTTCTTGTAGTATTTTATCACAATCTCTCTTAGTCTTTTAACAGATGAGAAAACTGAGGTATAATATAAAGAATGAATTTCTTTAGATCATAATAAATAACCAGGCATTGATCCTTCAAACCTATGTTGACTCTGATTAAATAGAAGGAGTGTTTTGGGAAGAATGCTGAGGCTGTTTGGCTCACTGAAAAACAAGGTCATAATCTCTTAGCAGCATCATTGATGACGCGTGGGTACAGGAAAAGGAAGTGGTAGTGAAGGGATGTATCAAACATGAACTAAAATGTCAAGGGAGGAATGCAATGAAAACTCTGGTTTGGCCCTCGCAGACCCAAGTGGGTACCCTGGAGAGTTATACTATCACTGTACAAATGTTCAGCACTCAGCACAAATCTGGATTAAAGATGTAGTCTCAAATGTTAGACATTGTAAATTAGGTATACTGCTTTATTTTCATATTTTCAAAGGTCTCCCAATCATGTTTTATTGCCCATTCAATTATTAATACTGGAAACACTTAGTGGGTGAATTGCCCTTCTTCTAAAAGGTTTTTGTATGGACATATTCTTTTCTAGACTTAGACAAAACACAGGCTTTTACTAAAAGCCCTTGGTCATTCGGTCAAATGCACCATTCTTGCTATGGTGTTGTATAACCTTGCAGAGAAGCCTGCTTCGTACATAAGATCAATAATAACTGCAATATAGTCTGCACAGGCAAGATTTGGTGCTTTCTTCATGAAAGACTCAAAGACACTATAAGGAATCGTGTTACTATCACCTGGCACCGTTATTTTTGTTTTTATAAGCAGCATGCTGTTTAACTGGAATTCAACTTCCTTATTCTGTAATCTGTACTTCTTTCAGAAAGCCAATATTATGGAAATGGCAAATCAGAAGAGTCCAGCAAACATGCATTTTAAACACAAAGCAGGCACTGTAACATTTACCATGTGTCACATTTTTGTTCTTGGTGCATCAGGCCACAGTTCATGTCAAATCATTTATCTCATTTTTATTTCAAGACTACAATTGATATACTATGTAGTTGAGCAGTTAGAGAAAATGATTAATAGGTCTCCTTAGCTTCTGACAAATGGCTGGAAATATAAAAGTGGAACAAAACAAACAACAACCACGGAATATACAGCTAGTGATCCAGAATTAGAACCGCGGTCATTTGCCTATTTCTGGGAAAGAAGGAAACAATTTGATGAGAATACTTATGTATTTTCTCACTGAGGGGCTTCTTATTTACAAGTCAACTTCTACTCTTAATTTATTTTCTGATAATGTAGTAGATATCATACTGTATTTTAAACGGACTGTGTCTTAGAAGTGTTTAAAGCTGCTTTCTCTATGTGCCAATTTGAGGTCAGTGGGCGCTTTGGTTCAACTAGGGTATGAGCACTAATATCAGTTATTCCCATTTCATAGGCAAAACGTTTGGATCACAGTTTGTCAGGTGATTTGATCTGCTTATGTCCATTCATGTGGCCACTGAATTGCCTGCAATCTGCACCATTAATCAAATTGTCTACTTGGTTGTTAGGAGAACAGAAAACATCAACTCAGCTATTTTTTCCTGTTTGGTATTTTTCATGTTTTCCCCACTGTATCAATGTTAGTTACTTAATTCCTCTGTTTTACATTCATTTTCCACTTACAGTAGAAAAAATTCAGCAGTGTATCAGTGTTACCATAGTTTTTAGTCTGCATAAAAATCTGCTGATGCCTTTTAACCTGACCTTGATAATCAGACTACTAAAATTTTCACACTGAGAAATATTGCTGGCCTCCAAAAACTAGGTTAGTTCATAGCATGGTAAATGATGAAAACAGAATCTTTTTAAATTTATCAATCAATATTACATTCATGTATATCAGCTCTCATTATGTACTTCATACTTAGTGGAAATACCTGTGAATATTAATAATGAGTATAATACACCTGAGGACTTTGGCTCTGTTTTCAGAGATAAAATTAAGCAGTTGCTGTTCCGTCACTAAGTCTCGTCTGACTCTTTGCGACCCCATAGACAAGGTTTTCCTGCCCTTCACCATCTCCTGCAGTTTGCGCAAACTCATGTCCATGGAGTTGGTGAAAATTAAGGAGAGAGCTGAGCCATTAACAAATGGGTTTTATCCACAGAGAAAAACACTTAGAAAAATCTGGCTAATGTGGAACCTTCTCAATTTAAAAACTCCTTTCTTCATTCTTTCAGCCTGTTTTTTTAAAACAGTAATTAGTTAATTTGATAAATATTTAATGGGCACTCAATCTGTTATAGGTATTTGGATATTCCAAAGGATAAGAACACCCTCAAGAAGTTCTAGAAATGAGGATCCACAGTGAATTCAATTTCACACCTCCTCCCCAACCTGTCTACTCAGCAAGTCTCAATTTGGTGCCCCAAAGTAGGAGAAAAACAAATTTTTAACCGTGTAAAGGTGGTACCCTCTATGAAAAAGACATGAAACAAACTACATAAATTATGAAACACACTCATGATGTCTTCAGCTAAATGTGAAACTGTGTATACATTTTAAGACAGAAAAAAATGATTCAAAGTTCATGACTATAACCCTGTAGATGGTCACTATGCCGTCCAAATTATAAAGTATTATATTCCATCCCAAGCTCTTTGTCTCTATATATTCTAGTAGAGTCAGAGAACATAAAAAGCCTTGATAAAGACCAAAAAATAAAAATAAAAAATGGTTTCACGGGTGCAAAGCGAAGGAGCAGCTGAACAGAAACACACCCGTCTGAGACTTCTTGCTTCAGCATAGATGTCCTCCATAGTGACATCTAAGCTTCTTTTTTTCCTGATTAAGAGACTGGGGATCTAGAAGGAGACACTGGCAAGAGATTAACTATAGACATTCATTTACTAAATGACTGTTCTCTGGGTATTCATTTGTTGGTTATATGTTCACTAAATATTTCTTAAGTATCTATCATGTGGTAGCCATATGGTATTTACCAAGAATCCCTTATGTGCCAGGTATTACCCTTGAGTGATACCTCTTATGCCCCTGAGATGGAAAATAAGCCTAGAAAGGATCTCAGATACATGATTTTCCCCCACTAAGTGATGAAACAAATCTTTTAACTTCTGTTAAGGAAAGCCATACAGGTCTTCCCAGGGTGAGTTTCCCAAATCGTAGAGAAAAAGATTTCCAGTATGAAAATTACACATTAAAGAAATTAAACTAGTTCTGACTTGTAAACCACTGTTAAAGAAATAAGGAATATTCTGAGCTTAAGGCAAACTCTAAAGGACACCTCAAAGGAGAGATATTTCTGGCGAAGAACATCTAGAAGAAATGACAGAGAAGATAATTTTTGGATCACCTTTCTTTGTTTTCAGTGTTGGAAACTTGTAGAAGCAAAAACTTCATTTGGGGAAAAAACAAAACAAAACAACTGTGAGTTATTTCACTTAAATGAAACGCAATTTTACCTGAAAGGACTCTTTTTTCCTTTCAGTGTGAGGCAACAGTAAATTAATTTTGGAGGCTGTTAACTCCTGAAGTAACAGATCTATAAATCATATTAAAACCACCTTGGAATTTGTAGTGAGCAATGAAACAATCCCAAGACCAATAAAAGAGCTTGGCTAAGTGACTTATCTAAAATATACACCAGGTAGCCAAGAAGATGATCCAGGCTTAATTAAAAGCAAATATCCAGTTTCCTTTTCCTACAGTTCTATATTTCTCTCCTCACACAGCTAATGGTTTCAAAGTAATTTTCTGATTCTTTCCATTAAGATTCCGTTTTTTTTCCCTTTCTTCCTCTTTTTCAGACAATTTGTTATGAGTTTGGAAGCTACTAACAAGAGCTGTTCAGTTCAGTCACACAGTTGTGTCCAACTCTTTTTAACCCTGTGAACTGCAGCATGCCAGGATTCCCTGTCCATCACCAACTCCTGGAGCTTGCTCAAACTCATGTCCATCGAGTTGGTCATGCCATCCAACAATCCTTTTAAAAATCAAGTCTATTTCACGCTTCTTATATATTAGATAAGAAATTTTGCCTGTATTAAGTCTACAAGCTACTATTCTTGTATGTTTGATTTTAAATGCATTATTTTCACATTTCATAAGAAAGGTAATAGGTTTGAGGTTCAGAAGTTTAACGGGTGGTTGGAATAATGCACATAAGGAATCATTCCTTGTGATTCAAGGTCATATCCTGGGTCTTTGTTGTTCATTTGAAGGTACATAAATACATTTCATGTTTGTAGAGTAATGAAATATTACATACCCCTTGTATCATCTGTCTACATTGAATTTTTGCTATTTATCACTAGCAGTGATGTTTCTGCCAATGGGGTAAAGCAGTTTTTAGGAATGGACAGTAAATTGATATAGATTTTGCTTTTCATAATCTGATGTCCTACATTCTTATCAATCCTTGAAACACATTTTCGCTGATACTGTGTCTGCTGTGAACAAAAAGAACGTGGTGTCAGGGCAGGGAACACAAAACTGTCCCAGTAATCCACATTCCAGTAGCCAGGAGGTGCTTCCTGGATTTGCTTCTTTCAGAGCTGGTGTTCTCCAGAATAGCACATGCTGCCCCAGGAGTATTCTCCCAGGGTGGGCAGCTCTCCTTTCTGTTCCGTCTGAAACCGCAGGAAGACAGCAGACACACTCGGGTGGGCAGCCGCTGCACCTACACCTGCAACTTTATGAGGCCTCTTCATCCAGTTGCGGGGCCCTCTACAGAGGAGAGCCCGCAGCTAGTTCCGATCTCAGTTGTGCAAAGACTGTGTTATGAGTTTACCAAAAACACTTTTACTACTTGTAAAGAACACTCAGAAATAGCTTCTGAGCAGCGAGTTGAAAGTGAAATGGAAGGGACAGAACTCAGGGCTTACCGTCCCTTCACTGGGTTTACTCAGGGACAGAACACAAAGAACAAGATAGAGTGGTATTTTAGCCTTGGTACAATCCCGAGGACAGTGAGAACAGGAAAGGAGGCGTGGGGCCGCAAAGAAGGGAAAGCACATGAAGGGTGGGCCCACTACCCAGCTGGCCACCCCCTCGAACATGACAGAGATGCTCAGAGAGATCATACAAACTGCTCTAGCTTTAGACTGTCTGTCTGTCTGTGGGAAGGGAAGACAGAAAAATATCTGTCTTTCCCTTCCTTTTCATTCACCGTTTCTGGCTGGTCTAAGTTTGCCCCATGGAGCATTAATATCCATATACGGCTTGTCACTGTTTGACACTGAGCTGTTCTGGAGTAGCCTGAGTCCCAGAGCTTGGCTTGGCCAACGTGCGGGTCCCACGGCCACCAGCACTGTGTGCGGAGTTTCTAAATCTGCACCCCCAGTGACAAAGCAGTGCAGGTCATGCTAGGGCCATACCAACAAGTTAAGTGAGTGCGCATACAGGGCAGTGGAGAAACTGACCCCACTCAGGAAGTCTCGCTTAAGAAAGCCGATCACCCGAGGAAAGATGAGTTACTTTCTCTTTCGTGTTTCCATATCACCCAGTAGATGCCAGTATTATTAATTTTAACTCATTGTACCATAATTACTTACTTATATGTCTGTCTTTCCACAGAAGACAGTGAACTTTAACCAGGGTGACCTTACTTCTGGATTTGATTAGAAGTATTGGGTTTGCCAGTTTAGATCAGTTAACACTGGATAGTTATTTTAATTCTCTCTTTCACTCTCAAAGGGTCCTAGTTTAAATATTGCATTGTAGGATCACCATATTCTTATGACATGGGGCACATCTTCATTATTGAAAGTATGTTAGATCTAGTGTAATATTTGAGTCATAATACATGTTCAATAAGGGTCTGATAAGGGATCATCTCACTGCAAATGGATATTGCTAGTGCTTATCCAATAAATATTCTATTCTCACTAACTGAGATTTGTCTGTAGAGGAAATGTGTCCAACCAAAACTTCGCTACTGTTCTCATCTCTGTTGCAACAAGGGGTTGCCATGAGACACAGTAATGAGACAAAGTGGAAACCTATTGAGAAGATTTCTGAAAAATAAGACACTTTCTGCTGCTCCTTCACTTTAGACCTGCCAGAGGAACAGCATCCTTAAAACCACAGGTATGAAAATGCACGTGAGTAGATGCCCCAGTCCTGGGCTGCCAAGTTCGAAGCTTCTTATCATGTACAAGAAATAACTCCCTAACTATTCAAGCCACTGTTAATTGCATTTCTGTTACATACACACTTTCCACCTAACACATTATTTAATTCCTATTATATCTCTTTGGAGCATTAGGTTGAATCACATAGAATTTTGACCTACAAAAATGGCAATTTTATTCAATCACTTTTCATAATTCATTTAAATGCTGAATATCTACTATGTGCAGAACACTGACACTAGAAGAATGGTGCCCCTTATTTTCAAATGTATTACCAAACTTTCACCCGATTCATAAAACTAAATTATAGATAATTTAAAACTAAAAGGATAACTACTTGAATATGAGTCAGATATGATAGGATGAAAATTATACAGGTACATTATTTTAAGCCAAACAGATGCTTAAAGCATCCTGTACAGCAGTTGTTACAAAGTTCTTAAAATCAGAACTGTAAAAAATGGAAGAAACAGAATAGGGAAATTCTATTAGTCTGCAGTTTAAAAAGAAGAGGAGCTCAAGATTCAGGGCCTATTGGTGAGATGCTTTAGTTCCTTTACAATTTCCCTTTAAAATGTACACCACCAGCTTCAGACATCAGCTTCAGTCTCAGTTCCTTTCCAAGTGATATTTTCTTTCTTTCTCTCTTGCTTGTTTTTTTTTTTTTTTTTTTTTTTTTTTTTTTGGCCATGAACAACCATACTTGGCAGCTTGGCAGGAAGCTCTGAGACACAAGTGTTAGCTTCCAAGTAGCACCAAATATATCTTCTTAAAACTGTGGTCAGATACACTAAAGAGATTCTTACAGGGAAAAATATCAATTTTTGACTTAAAATCTGAGAAACAAACTAAAACCAAGAGAGTTACTTTGATTGATTTTTAAAGTTGGAAGAATTTCCCTTTAATTTTTAGTTTTTCTTAAGAAATATTCTCCCTCCAAGAGATTTTGATTTGGAGGACTAAGTGTACTTTCCAAGCATCTACACAAAAAGGATACTCTAATAGTTCAGGGGACCAAGCAAAAGTTTTGAAATTTTAGGATCATAAGACTTAAGTTGAAAGTTAAAATTCAGTTTTGCTTTATAAGATTTTTAGGAGAATTATCTGAAGACTATCTAATAAAATCACTTACTGTTCTGTCTTCACCACTAGGACTTGGGGGAAAAAAAACAGTCAATGAGAACAATGAAGGCTTTCATTAAATATTATATATTTATGGCTTAAGCCTACCAGTTTGTTAATCCCAAGCATCAACATATGATAATAGGCTATTGTAGGAAAGACAGGTGTTGAAATTCCTCTTCCTCAAACTTCTGATTTTGTTGAGGTTATTAGCTCATCTGAGAAGTGCTAATCTTTCCTGAGAGGAGCTATAGGTGGTTTTGATTCCTGGTCTGCCTGGGACATCATCTGACACCATCTTCTCCAGAGCAAAACGTGTGTCCTAAACCAAGAAAGGCAAAGCCAAAGAATGCTCAAACTACCACACAATTACACTCATCTCACACACTAGTAAAGTAATTTTTCTTTGGAAGGAATGATGCTGAAGCTGAAACTCCAGTACGTTGCCCATCTCATGCAAAAAGTTGACTTATTGGAAAAGACTCTGATGCTGGGAGGGATTGGGGGCAGGAGGAGAAGGGGACAACAGAGGATGAGATGGCTGGATGGCATCACCGATTTGTCGGACGTGAGTCTGAGTGAACTCCGGGAGGTGGTAATGAACAGGAAGGCCTGGCGTGCTGCAATTCATGGAGTCGCAAAAGAGTCAGACACAACTAAGCGACTGAACTGAACTGAACTGAAACCTGACATGAATCGATGAACGTGAAGAACTGTCCACGTCAAGTTACATCCTATTATAAGGATGGAAGCACCATAGGAATAAGAAATAGCAGTAACCACAAATAATTGTGTGTTAAAGAAATTTCTTTAAAAATTTTTACTTTTAATTCATAAAACTAAAACACATCTTTTAAAGTGATAAATTTTGTGCACATTAAAAAAATTATACATTGAATCCTGATATATGTGCTCAAACACAATTTCCTGGTTGCTGATGAGTATCCTCCAGGACTCCTAAACTGACAAAAATATAACCATAAGCACAATGTAATGAATAAGATGATAGCATTGCCTAGGGATTACTAACATGGAGAGAGAGCATCGAGGCATGACGGATGAAAGTTTGCTGTATGAAATGGGAATATCTGAAATTATTTATGCTCAGTAGATTCTCTAGCAACTTATTATCCAAAGCCAACAGATACATTTTGTAAAGCATTTCACATGAAATACACTTAAGATTCCGTTTAACAGGGAAAAGGGATTCTTCCCCACCCCCCACATGCCCATAGGCTTAATTCAATGCAACTAACCACCCTATTTCTCTTTCTAGGCTTATGCTGCTGCTGCTAAATCGCTTCAGTTATGTCCGACTCTG
>SJYC01031140.1:0-42984 GCA_006408675.1 Madoqua kirkii
AGGAACTAAAAAGCCTCTTGATAAAAATGAAAGTGGAGAGCGAAAAAGTTGGCTTAATGCTCAACATTCAGAAAACAAAGATCATGGTATCTGGTCCCATCACTTCATGGGAAATAGATGGTGAAACACTGGAAATAGTGTCAGACTTTATTTTTCGGGGCTCCAAAATCACTGCAGATGGTGACTGCAGCCAGGAAATTAAAAGATGCTTACTCCTTGGAAGGAAAGTTATGACCAACCTAGATAGCATACTCAAAGGCAGAGACATTGCTTTGCCAAAAAAGGTCCGTCTAGTCAAGGCTATGGTTTTTCCAGTGGTCATGTGTGGATGTGAAGTTGGACTGTGAAGAAAGCCGAGCACCGAAGAATTGATGCTTTTGAACTGTGGTGTTGGAGAAGACTCGAAAGTCCCTTGGACTGCAAGGAGATCCAACCAGTCCATTCTAAGGGAGATCAGCTCTGGGATTTCTTTGGAAGGAATGATGCTGAAGCTGAAACTCCAGTACGTTGCCCATCTCATGCAAAAAGTTGACTTATTGGAAAAGACTCTGATGCTGGGAGGGATTGGGGGCAGGAGGAGAAGGGGACAACAGAGGATGAGATGGCTGGATGGCATCACCGATTTGTCGGACGTGAGTCTGAGTGAACTCCGGGAGGTGGTAATGAACAGGAAGGCCTGGCGTGCTGCAATTCATGGAGTCGCAAAAGAGTCAGACACAACTAAGCGACTGAACTGAACTGAACTGAAACCTGACATGAATCGATGAACGTGAAGAACTGTCCACGTCAAGTTACATCCTATTATAAGGATGGAAGCACCATAGGAATAAGAAATAGCAGTAACCACAAATAATTGTGTGTTAAAGAAATTTCTTTAAAAATTTTTACTTTTAATTCATAAAACTAAAACACATCTTTTAAAGTGATAAATTTTGTGCACATTAAAAAAATTATACATTGAATCCTGATATATGTGCTCAAACACAATTTCCTGGTTGCTGATGGGTATCCTCCAGGACTCCTAAACTGACAAAAATATAACCATAAGCACAATGTAATGAATAAGATGATAGCATTGCCTAGGGATTACTAACATGGAGAGAGAGCATCGAGGCATGACGGATGAAAGTTTGCTGTATGAAATGGGAATATCTGAAATTATTTATGCTCAGTAGATTCTCTAGCAACTTATTATCCAAAGCCAACAGATACATTTTGTAAAGCATTTCACATGAAATACACTTAAGATTCCGTTTAACAGGGAAAAGGGATTCTTCCCCACCCCCCACATGCCCATAGGCTTAATTCAATGCAACTAACCACCCTATTTCTCTTTCTAGGCTTATGCTGCTGCTGCTAAGTCGCTTCAGTTATGTCCGACTCTGGCTTATACTTTTTTTTAAAAAATCTGAAAAAGTTATAAAACTTTTCTGGTTACCTACTTCATCCTATAAAATTAATTTCTAATTGTATATAACAGATGTATAAAACATGGCTCTTAACACCCCATATTATGAATACTGGTAACACAAATCATTAATAGTAATGTTTATTAAACTTTTGATCAAAGAATTGTATGTATTGGCTATAGTTACTGATAGAAATTAATATCCAGATCAGTGCTATCTTATTTGAAAATCCTGGGCAGTATTAAAAGACCATGTTTTACTTATGGGGATTTCTATCCAAGCCTCTTCAAGCAGTCAAAATCAGGATCAACTTATTCAAAGACTACACAGGACAGATGGGCATTTAGTGATGCAGAGGCCTCAGTGAGGGCCAAAGAGGAATTCTGGCTTCACCTGAAAAGGCAGCTACCATTCAGCATAGAGGGGGTGGGCTAAGTAGTGGCAGAATTTTTTGGATTCTTCCATGACAAATCTGGGAGATTCAGATTTTTCAGTCAATTCTTAGTTTTAAATGTGTTACAAGTCAAATCAGCCATGTCTACAAGTTGGAGTCAGTTGACAGGTTGCCAGGTTGAGACATCTTAGTTTTAGTATTTACTTCTTAAATATGACAGCTGTATGTATATTTAACAACTGGGGGTGGAGGATGCAAAAGTAAATGAAACTGAGAATTAACAGGAACAAATGTGCAAAAAAGGACTGCTAGTCAGGCATAAAATCAATAAATCAATATATGTACTTTTAAACATCTATTTCTGCTTTATTGGCTATGCCAAAGCCTTTGACTGTGTGGATCACAATAAACTGTGGAAAATTCTGAAAGAGATGGGAATACCAGACCACCTGACCTGCCCCTTAAGAAACCTGTATGCTGGTCAGGAAGCAACAGTTCGAACTAGACATGGAACAACAGACTGGTTCCAAATAGGAAAAGGAGTATGTCAAGGCTGTATATTGTCACCCTGCTTATTTAACTTCTATACAGAGTACATCATGAGAAACGCTGGGCTGGAGGAAGCACAAGCTGGAATCAAGATTGCTGGGAGAAATATCAATAACCTCAGGTATGCAGATGACACCACCCTTATGGCAGAAGGTAAAGAAAAACTAAAGAGCTTCTTGATGAAAGTGGAGAGTGAAATAGTTGGCTTAAAGCTCAACATTCAGAAAACAAAGATCATGGCCTCCGGCCCCATCACTTCATAGGAAATAGATGGGGAAAGAGTGGAAACAGTGTCAGACTTTATTTTTCTGGGCTCCAAAATCACTGCAGATGGTCACTGCAGCCATGAAATTAAAGATGCTTACTCCTTGGATGGAAAGTTATGACCAACCTTGACAGCATATTAAAAAGCAGAGACATCACTTTGTCAACAAAGGTCCATCTAGTCAAGGCTATGGTTTTTCCAGTGGTCATGTATGGATGTGAGAGTTGGACTATGAAGAAAGCTGAGCGCCAAAGAATTGATGCTTTTGAACTGTGGTGTTGAAGAAGACTTTTGAGAGTCCCTTGGACTGCAAGGAGATTCAACCAGTCCATCCTAAAGAAGATCAGTCCTGGGTGTTTATTGGAAGGACTGATGTTGAAGCCCAAACTCCAATACTCTGGCCACCTGATGCAAAGAGCTGACTCATTTGAAAAGACCCTGATGCTGGGGAAAATTGAGGGCAGGAGGAGAAGGGGATGACAGAGGATGAGATGGTCGGATGGTATCACTGACTCAATGGACATGGGTTTGGGAGTTGTTGATAGACAGGGAGGCCTGGCGTGCTGCAGTTTTGGGGGTCACAAAGAGTCGGACATGACTGAGTGACTGAACTGAACTGATAGACTTCAAGAACTACCCACAGGAGATCAGAATGTCAACAAAGGAGTTTGCCTTGAAATTCACAACCAATTGGAATTTTAGGACATGTCTTGTGAATACTTTAATCAAAATGTGTTTTTGGTGGAATAAATGTTATAGGTAAATACACAGAGAATTAATTATTCAAAAAGAAGCAATGAAAGCAGCAAATAATATCAAAAACAGCTTCTGTTAATGCTGTATCGGATGTCGTGAATGCAGGCAAACAATTAGCATACTTTCAGTTCTGCTCTCCAAATACACAGCGTTTGATCACTGAGCTAGATAGTGCTCTACTTGGCAAAGCTCACTGTACATCTTGAATTTCAAAAGCATTTAAGTAACCTTATGAGCCAGCTTTCTTGAAAGAGTTCCCCCTTGGTGGACATAAAAAATGCAAAGTGGTCTATGAAAATATTCTCTCATAGCTACATGACATTTATATTCAGCCAAGCTAAAACTATTCTGATGTAAGATGATTGGACTGCAATGTTCTTTTAATTTTAACAGAGACCTTGCTTTTTATAACCTGATATACCAACATCCTTATAAATTCACATCTTAATTTTAACTAGTCTGGGAAACTAGACACTTGCTCATGCAGTTAGAAAAATAGGACAGGACATTCAGAGGAGATTTGGTTTTCCCAAGTCACGATTCACCTTCATTCTCCCTTACTGATGATGTCCTCCACTTATAGAAAAAGGTAGAGTTCCCCACATCCGCCTCCCAACCAAGGGTCTTGAAATTCACACAGAACAGGAAAAAGAAAGCATGTACACAGATATGTTTTTCAAAGTATAGTAGGAAAATAGCTTTTCAAAGAATAGTAGACAAGAGCGGAGTGTGCGGACTAGGTTATGGTATGTAGGAATATGTAGGCTCGATGCATGGATCAGAGGTAAAAGTTGGAGAAAAAGAGAACACGGAATGAAAGCAAATTGGCTTACAGAAGCCCCAGGAAGAGACAATAGACAAGAGGCTTCTGAAGTGCAGACATGAGCGGTTATATAATGAATCTGATGAGATGTGGTCAAACAGGTTTGATAATTGTACCTCGTGTGTTCTATTATGTCCTAGGTCTCTTACTAGCAAAACTTTTCTTTCCTTTAACCTGTCTGAGTAATTTCCTCAACTCTCTTATCACTCATTCTAACTACCCCTGAATCCACTATCAATCAACCAATCAAGAGTTATCAACGCAGGAAGACAGAATTGTCCACATTTTGAAAGCTCTAAGGTGAGAATCTTGCAGTGGCTTTTGAGGTTACCTGGTCTAATCCTGAAATGTCCCACTTTCTTGCCAACATTTTATATGTCAAAGGATAGGAGTTAAATAAAATAGAGGCTTCTGAAGTGCAGACATGAGCGGTTATATAATGAATCTGATGAGATGTGGTCAAACAGGTTTGATAATTGTACCTCGTGTGTTCTATTATGTCCTAGGTCTCTTACTAGCAAAACTTTTCTTTCCTTTAACCTGTCTGAGTAATTTCCTCAACTCTCTTATCACTCATTCTAACTACCCCTGAATCCACTATCAATCAACCAATCAAGAGTTATCAACGCAGGAAGACAGAATTGTCCACATTTTGAAAGCTCTAAGGTGAGAATCTTGCAGTGGCTTTTGAGGTTACCTGGTCTAATCCTGAAATGTCCCACTTTCTTGCCAACATTTTATATGTCAAAGGATAGGAGTTAAATAAAAAGTTCACTCTCTATAAAGTCATTCCTGAATTTAGATTTTAGGACAAACTAAGCTCCAAAACTGGAGAAGGCAATGGCACCCCACTCCAGTGCTCTTGCCTGGAAAATCCCATGGACGGAGGGGCCTGGTAGGCTGCAGTCCATGGGGTCGCGGAGAGTCGGACACAACTGAGCAACTTCACTTTCACTTTTCACTTTCATGCATTGGAGAAGGAAATGGCAACCTACTCCAGTATTCTTACCTAGGGAATCCCAGGGATGAGGGAGCCTGGTGGGCTGCCATCTATGGGGTCTCACAGAGTTGGACACGACTGAAGCGACTTAGCAGCAGCAGCAGCAGCAAGCTCCAAAACACATTCAGAGGGACCATATACAGTCCAAAGTTTCTAAGTCAGGGTCCTAGTGACAAATGAGTAACGGCATTTCAAACTTGCCCATTACCCATAATCTGGTTAGGTAACAGTTTCTGGACATGCCTTTTACAGACGTGCCTTTTTTAAACTTACATCACTGAACTTTCCATTTCTGAACACATAATTTTAGAGGTAGAAATCACAGATAGTTTAATGAGTCTGAATACATCTCTCAAGACTTCCATTTTAATGGTCAAGAATGTATTTTTTTTTTAAGGGAGAGAACAAAAACTTACATTACTCAGAATCCAGGGGATACCATTACCCACAAAGCAAAAATATCGAGACAGATAGTACTACATATTTTGTATCCAAGGAAATCAACCCACAAACAACTTCTCTGGGAAGAAATGTTTACTGATTGACCATTCAAAAGAATCTACTTAATGCATCTATCTCAGAAGGAAGAGACAGGGAGAAGAGGCAGGGTGAGTGCAGGCAGGCCCCTGGGTTACTTACATATTTTAGTTATTTTAGATTCTGCAAATTATTCTGAAAATTCTCCACAAAAAATAAAACTTTTCTAAATCAGACCTCAAATTAAGATTTTGAAAATAAGTGGTCAACCAAAGTAAAAGTTTTAAAGACATTTAAATGTTTTTCTCTTTGAGTAATTCAACTTTGAGAAAAAGTCCAAGGACAGTACAAAAATCTTAGTAAAAAATGCTCATAATAGGTTTTTTTTTAAGAAAAATTAGTAAATAAGTAAAATCTATCCGATTTCCCCCAAATAGTGGGGTTTTTTAATTCAATTAAATTCTACTGCATATTTTCAAACATGCAAATTACAATATATTATGCAGAAAATAAGGCAGGAGGTGAGGTGACGTCGCTCAGTCGTGTCCGACTCTTTGCGACCCCGTGGACTGTAACCTATTAGGCTTCTCTGTCCATGGGATTCTCCAGGCAAGAGTACTAGAGTGGATCACCATTTCCTTCTCCAAGGCATCTTCCCTTCTCAGGGATCGAACCCAGGTCTCCCACATTGGAGGCAGACACTTTAACCTCCAAGCCACCAGGGAAGCCCATAAGGCAGGAGGCAGAAATTTTAGAAAGAATTTTTCTCATATGTGCGAGAGAAAAATGTATTTTGCCATATTTCCAGATTTTCTATTATAATATATAGATATTACATGCTTTTTCTAACAATACCCCCCAAGGAACAAATAAGATTAAGATTAAAAGATATTTTTAAAAATGTACTCCAGAGGGGTTAAGAAAGTTGCTTGCCAAAAAAAAGCCGCCTCCTTCCCTTCCTCCTCCACCTCCTCCTTTTGTTCAAAGGTTAATGCACTTTGTTTCTAGTTGAAACTGCAGATTCTGGCTCACTGCTGTTCATCACTTGACAATAATCTCTTTGAGCTCTTAAGTTACAGATTTATTTTCTACAAATGTACTGTATTATTATTCTTGGAATTATAATTAGAATCATCAGACAAGAATAGCCCTGGATTCCCAAAGACAAGTGTCTGATACATTTGTAGACTTCTTTGAACTCCTGTCCAAGACTCCTCAAACAATTTGAATGGCTGTCTTCTCTTTCTTTAGTTTTCAATACTAACATTTTTTGGTTCCCTGATTTCTGATTTTCTGTGATTTAAAAAGAAAAACAATTATTTGGCAGGATTTTTTTTACTGCTTATTTACTTTGTAGTCACAAATTTATAAATTTTGTAATTTCCAAATATTTTAACTGTAATTTTAATAGCATATAAGTCTAATAACTTCCCTCCACCATTTAATTTTTCTACCCAAATCAACTTTACCTAATGTCTCCATTTTTTTGAGTCCATGAAATTTTATTTCAATTTACATAAAAATTCATTTTACAGTACATAATACCTTCTATTTGATGTTTCTCTGTTTCTTTTAGTTCCTTTACTGTCTTTTGACCATTTATTAACCTCTTATCTCTTTTCCACAAGCCTTTAGAAACTCTGACTAGTTGTTTCGTATCTTGTTATTTTTTATAGAGTGTTGTTTTTTAAGAACATCAACATTAGGACAAAAATGCTGTGCAGATACACATGCTCATCTTTCTTTACAAAGAATTACAGTGACTGTTGTGGATCAAAGACTTTTTCCAACAAATATTTTATAGTTTCTATTTTATCTGAACTTCATCAACCTGGTCAAAGAAGTAGATTCTATTAATCATGTAGAGACAGTGGTAACATATGACCTGTATATTAATGAAAAGCAAGGGTTTGAATAAGCACACAGTAGAGCAAAACATACGAATGGTCTATAGTGAAACAAGACAGTTTAAAACAGAGAGTTTGATTAATCGAGATAATATTGAAAGGTATTTAATTTCATGACTGCAGCCACAAAATTAAAGCACGGTTGTTCCTTGGAAGAATAGCTTTGTCAAACCTAGGCAGTGTATTGAAAAGCAGAGACATTACATTACTTTGCTAACAAAAGTCCATATAGTCAAAGCTATGGTTTTCCCAGTAGTCATGTACAGATGAGAGAGTTAGACCATAAAGATAGCTGAGCACCAAAGAACTGATGCTTTTGAACTGTGGTGCTGGAGAAGGCTCTTGAAAGTCCTTTGGATGGCAAGGAGATCAAACCAGTCAGTGTTAAAGAAAGTCAAGCCTGAATATTCACTGGAAGGACTGATGCTGCAGCTGAAGCTCCAATATTTTGGCCACCTGATGCAAAGAGCTAAGTCACTGGAAAAGACCATGATGCTGGAAAAGATTGAGGGCAAGAGAAGAAGGGGACAACAGAGGATGGCTGGAAAAGATTGAGGGCAAGAGAAGAAGGGGACAACAGAGGATGAGATGGTTAGATGGCATCCCTGACTCAATGGACATGAGTTTGATCAAATGCAGGGATACAGTGACAGACAGAGAAGCCTGGCATGCTGAAGTTCATGGAGTAGCAAAGAGTTGGACACAACTTAGCAACTCAGCAACAATTGAAAGGTATGTTGGAAACCACCCTTGAAATCTTTTAGAATTCAAGTTATACAGTTTTTATTGATACTACAAAAAATCTACTGAAGTCATTGGGAGTACAGGGCTACAATCTTGAGGGTATATTCTTGGGTCATTAGCAACTTAGGTTGGAGAATATAAAGAACAAGTACCAATTTCAGGTGCACATTTAACTGTGCCTGAAGATTCTATTTGTACATCCTCTGAAAATAGTATTAGTGAATATGGCTAAAATCTATTTAAGTCAGAAATGCACTCAAGAATTTACCTGGTGGCTCAGTGATAAAGAATCCGCCTGCCAATGCAGGAGTCATGGGTCTGATCCCTGGTTCTGGAAGATCCCACCTACTGCGGAGCAAGTAAATCCATGCACCACAACTACCAGGCCTGTGCTCTAGAGCCCACAAGTTGCAGCTGCTGCAGCCTGCCCACCCTGGAGCTCGTGCTTTGCAAGAGAAGCCATTGCAATGAGAAGTTCTTGCAAGCAACTAGAGAGTGGCCTCCGCTTGCTGCAACTAGAGAGAAGTCCACACAGCAGTAAAGACTCAGCACAGCCGTAAATAAATATATAAACATTTAAAAAAGGAATGTGCTCAAGGTCTTCTGGATAAAAAAGAACAACATGGAGAGATGTCTCCCCGACCTACTTCTGTTCAGTGTCACTCTTACTAGACATCCTATTATCCTGGAATAAACTAAAACATAGTCAAATTTATCCTCACGGTTCACTGCCTCCCTAAAAGGTTATCTTCCTAAACAGTGACAGGTCCCTAGAACTGTACTAAAATAAACAGATATCTAGTAGGTATTTCCTGACTGACACAACCAGGCTATGGCTTGGAGAGTAATTTATTGGGTAATCTTCTCAGATCTCAGAGGCTGAAGTACACAATGAAGGATGTATCTATATGTAACAAGATGGCAAAATGGATTTTTTTTCTATTATATTTTAATTGGGAATAAACGAGGGAAAGATGCTAGTTATCCCATCGTCTCAGCCAGCAGGGCACTAGTGAGCCTCCAGAAGTGTGACCAGCAATCTATCTGTGGGGATTATGAAGAGAGACACATGATCACTTTCACTGGCACCCCCAGTTTACTTAAGAAGGGATGGAGTGTGCCTGGGTTTTTGAGCTGAAAGTTTGCGGAGAAATTGCTTTCCTCTGTGAAACCAGGTATAGTCACAAAGAGTCAGTCTGAGAGAAGGGGAGATGGCCCCCACACCCCAAGACGAGTTATTCCTAAGCTACAGAACCCACAGCCCTACCCTGGAGCAGCCACTAGCTTGGAACACAATAACAACATTCTTAGGAAAGATGTTTGGGAGCCTCCATTTCTAACGTGTTGTCATTTTCGGCAACCTCCAAAGCCTCTTCCTCATGGAGAAGGGAAAGAGAGGCATTAGATGTGTATTGAACACACAAGTGGGTCCAGGGATGTCCACCAGCGTGAGGCCTGCTGGAATAGCTCAATGCACTGGAGTCTGAAAGGACCGTAACATCTGAGCCTGGAAGAAGAAGGTGTCCTTCCATCTTCAGTCCCTCAGAAGAACAGAGAAAGGAACTCAAGCATTTCTGTGGCTTCATGTGTTAGAGAATTTCAGGTGACAATGACAGTTCCTGTGAAGAATCTGTGCGGCTACTGGGCCAAGCCAAGGGACAGAGAACCCAGGAAATGGGCAGCGGCACATGCTGATTGGTTCTGACAGAGACAAAGGAGGCATCTCACTGTGCTTTGAGGGAAGGATGGTTCCTGAGCAACAGAGGCAGCTTGGGAAAAGGACACTGTTCCATGAAACAGGAGGGACTGCAGATCAGCTATGGGCTCCAGAATCAAATGTAACCAGACTGAACTAGAGTGAGTCAGAGGCACTCTCCATCACTGACATGCCGCAGCCCACAAGCCTTCTCCACTTACTCCCTGATGGAGGACAAGAAGGTAGCCCCAAAGGACAGAGTTCAGAGAGAGCAGGGACAGGGGAATATACTAGATGAAGCGTGGAGGAACTGCATAAAGAGGAGATCACACCTCCCCTCCCTTTCATCCCCAATTCAAGCCACTATATCCACAGTCAAGGCTGGCACTGGTAAGGTATGAATGAAGGTGAGAAAAGCGGGGAAAGAAGTCAAGCTTGACACTGTTTGAGACTGATCTGATAAAGTGAACTAGACTGAGTTTTAAACAGCAACTGAGAATATCAAACCAAAATTGAGTGGAAAGTTAAGAAATCTGTCCAAGATTTCATTACAAAAAAAGGGGACTGTCACTCTAGCACTACAAGGGGAAGCCACAACTAAAACACTCAATAAAAATGACTTAACAATGCATTAACGTGAGTCGGAAAAGCCATTTTCATTTTTCCCTCCAGAGCTAAAGAAGAGAGTGATGACCTTGAAGTGGCTACTTATTTGCCCCATCTCTAAATCAGTGCATGCTGCTGCTGCGGCTAAGTCACTTCAGTCGTGTCTGACTCTGTGCTACCCCACAGACGGCAGCCCACCAGGCTCCCCTGTCCCTGGGATTCTCCAGGCAAGAACACTGGAGTGGGTTGCCATTTCCTTCTCCAACGCACGAGAGTGAAAAGTGAAAGTGAAGTCGCTCAGTTGTGTCCGACTCCTACCGACCCCATGGACTCCAGCCTACCAAGCTCCTCCATCCATGGGATTTCCAGGCAAGAGAACTGGAGTGGGATGCCATTGCCTTCTCCGAAATCAGTCCATAACCACACTGATTTGCTTAAAAGTCACAAGCATTAGCCAAGGTCTACCCTTGAGTACAGCATCAGTGGTTAAAATGTGAGCTTTGGGGTCAGAAGGACTCAGGATGGAATTCCATGACTAGCCAGGTCACTCATCTACTGGAGCCTCAGTTTCTTCATTCAAAAAAGTGGTGATAATTAAACTTACTTCAGATAGCTGATATAAACACTGATTGGCATAATTAATGAAAATCACTTAGTCCTTAGCATAAATATCTCACTGTTGATGTAAATAGTACATTACTCTGCATTTCTGTCTAGATGGCAGTCATGATCATGGTAAAATTCAATTACTATCAGTACACTAACCTCTGCTTTTTCCAGCTAAAGGTGCCAAGGCTAAGTTGGCTCATGTTCACAATAGTGCCCTGGAACAGTACTGATGGACAAAGAATCTTGTTGAGATACTTAGAAAAAATAAAATTTTAGAAATGCTTGAGAGACTAACACTTTGAGAAGAGATCATTATTTAAATGAATCATGATATGCTTTTGACTCAAAATGCAGACGAGAAAGTAAATACAACTCTTCCAGTGTCTGAAGAGTTTTTTTTTCCTTTTCCACTCACTTGATTCATTCTCAAATTTAATTTTACTTCCATGTATGTGAATGTACAGCAAGGTTGGGGAACTGAAATCTAATCTGCTTCTAAATATTTGTTCATAAAGCTCTAGTGTGTTTCCAGTATTTCGGGGTACTTGCCCCCTCTCCTTACTGAAGGTTGATACCAGCAGCCCAGGAAGTGTATGCAATCCTCAGCTTTTGAACAGTCTGCTGGCATAGGGGAGGAAAATATTTGACTGTGCAAAGCAACGTCCTCAACTCTCAAAAATTTGGAAAATATAGAATAGAATGATTTGGAAAAGTATTCAAAAATATTTCTGCAAAAATTTCTGTGGTTGTCAGAAAAACCCTTCCAAGAAATTAATTGTCTTTTGTGATCTCACCTTCTTCCCTATCTCCTAAAGGTGATTTCCTCATTTTTTTTCCTATAGATGCAGTAGTTTAAAAAATGGATGCTCTTTCAAGCAAAGCTTGGTCTCGATCGAAGTTAAGGTCGAAACTTTTGCTGGGTTTTTGGTGCTCAAATTGCCACCTAAAGTTGATTTTTAGAAGTATTCTTACCTACTATCTCTTCCCTTTCCAATTTGCTCGAAATAATACTATTACTTGAGTAATTTCTATTTTCACAATCTTTAATTCCAACATCTCTAATATCCCACCAACATCACCAACACACACACACAAACATGTGCACACACGCACACATAAATACTTCATTTTTTTTCCTGAGGCAAACTGAAATGCTACTGACAAGCCCAAGTGTTATCGAAAATGGAGTGGTTGGCCTTCAGCTCCTCAGATGCAAAGCCCGTGGATATAGGGCACTGACTGTATTCCTTGTACTCTGCCATTTTATGTAAGAGACAAGAGCATCCACAGATTTGGGCATGCACAGGGGTTCCTGAATAAATCTCCCATTGATACCAAGGGACAGCTGTATAAAGAAAAATGCTAGGAAAGAAGTTAAAAAGAGAAGGAGGGAGAAACTTTGGGACTAGAACTAAAACAATGAAATAAAGAGTGTGGAGTGGAGGGCGGTGTGTTTAAGTTTACCTCAGGAGTCAATATGTTCCATTTCTTGCTTTTAATTCTTTTGCTCAAGATAAACTGATTATAGGCATCCAATGCTATCACTTCATGGCAAATAGATTGGGAAAGGGTTGAAACAATGACAGATTTTATTTTCTTGGGACCCCAAATCACTGCAGAATGAAATTAAAAGATACTTACTCCTTGGAAGAAAGGCTATGACAAACCTAGACAGTGTATAAGAAGCAGAGACATCACTTGGCTGCAAAGGTTCGTATAGTCAAAGCTATGGTTTTTCCAGTAGTCATGTACGGATGTGAGAACTGGAGCATAAAGAAGGCAAAGTGCCGAAGAATTGATGGTTTTAAATTGTGGTGCTGGAGAAGACTCTTGAGCATCCCTTGGATGGCAAGGAGATTAAACCAGTCAGTTCTAAAGGAAATCAACCCTGATTCATTGGAACATTCCAACTTCATTAGAAGTTCTGATGCTGAAGCTCCAATACTTTGGCCACCTGATGTGAAGAGCCGACTTATTGGAAAAGACCCTGATGCTGCGAAGGATTGAGGGCATGAGGAGAAGGGGACAAGAGAGAATGAGATGGTTGGATAGCATCACTGACTCAATGGACATGAGTCTGAGCAAGCTCCAGGAGAACGTGAAGGACAGGGAAGCCTGGCGTGCTGCAGTCATGGAGTTGCAAAGAGCTGGACACAACTTAGCACCTGAACAACACCAAACAAGCTGATTATGGAATCTTTCAGAATTCCCATTATGATTCCCCCCAACTTGAACTCCCTTCATTTCAATTTCAACCAAAAATTATCCTGGATTATCATTTCAATTTGCCAAAGTTTTACTTCCAATAAATTCTATTTATTCTCTTTAGGACAGGTTGATTACACACAAATGATATGCCAAGATGATGTGGACTGTATTTAGATAAGACAATTTAAGACAAATCTCCTAACTGCTCATCATTTTAAAAAATATATCTGAACCATTTTATTCTAACCTGTATAGTATGTCCATTCCTGACATGTGCTACAGTGCCTAAGAATATTTAGCTAGGAACTTACACCAATCAGAGCTGATCTGAGAAGGCAAACTGAACTCTAAGGCCAGTCCTCTCAAAAAAGGCAGCAAATAAGTAAGGGAAGGACCTGGGGAAGTCAGAACTGAGACAGAAGCACTGTTTTTCACACACTCCAACTCTGGGATTTCTTTGGAAGGAATGATGCTAAAGCTGAAACTCCAGTACTCTGGCCACCTCATGTGAAGAATTGACTCATTGGAAAAGACTTTGATGCTGGGAGGGATTGGGAGCAGGAGGAGAAGGAGACGACAGAGGATGAGATGGCTGGATGGCATCACTGACTCGATAGATGCGAGTCTGAGTGAACTCTGGGAGTTGGTGCTGGACAGGGAGGCCTGGCGTGCTGCCATTCATGGGGTTGCAAGGAGTCGGATCCGGCTGAGCGACTGAGCTGAACTGAACTGAACTGAACTGAAAGTATGTTCAGTTCAGAGTTCTCCCAAGCTTGTACCAATAGAAGCATTTCAAAACAGCAACAGTCACTCACTGAATTTTTATTATGCTTCATGGGTTTCATAAACACACTGTGGTTTTATCAGCCACCTGTCGGCTAAGTATAAAGTCATCATGCAATGAATGTTTGTTTTTGCCTCTCTAGCACCCATTCCCCCTTTTTGGATAAGGGGACTCCAAATTTTCATTGGGAATCTATCCACTGTCTGGAGCTTCTCAAGTGGTGCTTTCTAGGTGGTAAAGAATCCACCTGCCAATGCAGGAGACCCAAGAGACCTCAGAGATATGAGTTCGATCCCTGGGTCAGGAAGAGCCCCTGGAGGAGGACATGGCAACCCACTCCAGTATTCTTGTCAGGATAATCCCATGGACAGAGGACCCTGGTGGGCTACAGCCCGTGGGGTTGCAGAGTCAGACAGAACAGAGTGTGAGCACATCCACCGCCCGTTCTCAGTCCATCCCTTTGGTTGGGGCTCTTTCTGCAACTGCAGGAAGCAGAGCGTGGGGCCAGGCTTGGCTTTGCAGCCACTTCCTGACCTGGACACAGGATGTCTTAGGAGAATAGGAATGTGCCCTCTACTGATCTGTAACCTAAAAGTTTGTAGGCTAAAGCTGCAAGAAATGGTTTGCCACCACAGGGAAGAACTTTATGAGAATGAAACTAAGACCAAAGGGAACTAAGATAGGAGACAAAGAAACAAGAACCAAATGGCACTTCCCTGGCATCATTTGGGCTCCGGATCAATCTGAATCCTGAATTCATGCCAACACCTCAAAATTTTAGTTCCTTGAGCCAATCCACGCCCCCTTTCTTTTCTGACTTTGATTGGATTGAGTTTTCTATATCTTGCACCAGAAAGACTCTTAATTGATATGATGCATGATTTTATAAGTCAGAAAACTAAAACTCAGAAAATTTTATGCTTAGTTAAGAACACACAGTAAGTGGCAGACCTGGATTTTAAATCCAGTCTCTTTCAATCTAAATATCGTATTCTTCCAATGCAAAATAAAGCATGAAGGCAATAATTTCATTTTGAGAGGTATGACATTTAATTTCATATGTCAGTTTGGCTAGGCCATGGTGCCCAGTGCTTAAGTAAAGCTAGTTTAGATGTTGCTGTGAAGGTATTTTTGTAGATATGACTAATATTTACAACCAACTGAATTTAAGTTAAGCAGATTAGCTTCCATCACATGGGTGGATGAGCCTCATCCAAACAGCTGAAGGCCTTTAAAGCAAAAACCAGAGAAGAAAGAATTCTGCCTCAAGACTGTAACACATAAATCCTGCTTAAGTTTCCAGTCAGCCTATACAGATTTTGAACTTTCAGTCAATTCCTTAACATTAATCAATCCATCAGTCAATCTCCAGAGGTCTCTCAAACCCCAACTAACACAAAGATTAACAGAAAGATACAATGATTAACTGAGGGATACCCAGGAGAATATGGGATTAGGGCAAAGGAAATACATTTTTTCCCCCTCAACAGGTCATTTCCTAGGTAATTTTCCAAAATAAGACAAGAAGGATAAAGCTCTGTGATGAAAATCACAAAGACACTTTTTCTGACAAGTACCTAATGAGACATTGTGTTTGCTTTGCTTTTTCCCAAAGTGAAAAAAGTCTACAGATATACTTAAGAAAGCTTGTGTGTGTGCTCCGTCACTCAGTCGTGTCCGACACTCTTGTGATCCCATGGACTGTAGCCCACCAGGCTCCTCTGTCCGTGGGATTTCCCAGGCAAGAATACCGGCATGGGGTGCCATTTCCTCCTCCAGGGGATCTCCCTGACCCAGGGAGAAAACTGTATTGGCAGGCGAATTCTTTAGCACTGAGCTCTCTGGGAAGCCCATTTAAAAATAAATCATGTCAAACTGTTACTGTTCAATACTTGTTAAAATGCAGGCTGATTTTGAAAAGTAAAGGCAATGAGGAAGCACTTGTGTGTGCAGGTTTGAGAGGATTTTCATACTCTTACCAAGAGTTTGATTACAGTTCAGTGCAGGGACAGAATCTCAAAGAAGTGACCAGCACTACCGTGATTCACACTTGATTTCTCATATCACTCTTTCTTACAGTCACAGCGTCCACTCAAAAGATGCAGTGTTTTCAGTATAATACAGAGGGTAACTGCACAATCAGCCTGGCTTCACACTGCAACTGCTGACGTTTGCTAAAATGCCCAAACCCAATGGGATAAATAATTCAGTTCCCCTGAAATATAGAAGGGAAAGGCTCTGATGGGTTGATAAAGAAGAATGCTGCTGTCCTCTTCTGCTTTCAAAGGATGCAAGACTTGTCAACTCTATCCCAGTCTTCAAATAAACCATGAAATTCACAGCCCCAAATTGAGATTCTCATTTTCAGCCACAGCTATTCTTAATTTCTATTCCACCAATACTACAGGCATAGAGAGATAAGTCGGATGATTTGCAGCTCGAACTGTAAAAGAAGTTTCAGAGAGACAATAGGAAAAAAAAAAGATTTGGTAGGTTTGGAAAATTCTTTTTCTTTTAATACACTATAAAATGTGAAGCAGAAGCACAATGACTTAATGAGTTTCTGTCTCTGTACTGTGACAAATCTACAATTTGGCCATTGTAAAAGTAATGATATGTTTCATTAATTTCATATGTTCGTTTAATAGAGTATTTGGAGGAAAGGCATTTTTGCTTTAGAAATTAGAGCAAAGAAAGCTGATAAAGGCTTCAAGGTGGTGTTTGGTACTTCCTGGAATACATTAATAATGTTCAGCCACCTTTTCAAACACACAGACAAATCTCAAAGCAACGCTTTGTCTTCCCAGTCATAATCCTAATAATGAAAGACCAGAAACCCTCACCTAGCATCTCCCCACAATCCGCCTCCTCCCAGTGCTTGTGTGTGTGTGTGCTTGTGTGTGTGTGTGCGCGTACATGCATAATCCTTTTTACGGGTACTTTTTTTGGGGCGGGGGGCATGCTGGGTCTTTGTTGCCGTGCACAGGGTCTTCCCTAGTTATGGAAAGAGGGAGTGACTTTTTCATTGAGGTGTGCAGGCTTTTCATTGCACAAGCTCCTCTTGCTGCTGAGCATGGGCCCTTAGAGCAAGCAGGCATCAGTACCCTCAGCTTGTGGGCTCTAGAGCTCAGGCTCAGTACTTGGGTTGCAAGGGCTTAGTTGCTCTGCAGCATGTAGGATCTTCCTGGAGCAGGGATGGAACCCGCATCCCCTGCACTGGCTGGTGGACTCTCATCCATTACACCACCAGGGAAGCCCTGTGGGTACATTTGGATCGGGACATTAATGCTCTATAACCCCCATCCATCTCTTCACTGAACCAACTTTTTTATGCCATTTCCTAATCCATCTTCCGGGAAAATCCTTTAGAAACAAGCTGTGTGTAACTGTCATGGTCTCACCTTGCCTTTTTACAAATACCCTCATACTGGGCTTTCTTAGGTGGGATTCTCTAGAAGCTGAGCCCAGACAAGGGTTTGATTATCAGAACTTTATTTGTGAGAGGATCCAGGAAGCCTGGGAGGTGGCGAGGAGAAATGGGGCCAGAAGGCAAGAAACCAATCAAGGATGCACTACTGAGCAAGCTGCCTTTGCGGGCAGTGGGAATGCTAGCCCCGAGGACTGTTAGGAGCTTGTATACAACATATCTGAGTTATGCCCACGGGGGCACTTATACCCCAGTTCTCACATGTCAGTGACCGAGGGCTGCTTCCGGGGAAACACAATCCCTGTACTCCAGCCTGCAGTGATGGGATGGAGGGGAGCTGTTGGGGGAGAAGAACTTGTAGTAAGATCCCAGCAGCACATAGGGGTTGGTGACAGCTCAGAGGCTGTGCGTAGTACAAACGTCACTGCCAACAGTGACGGAGGAGGTGTCTGTCCCTTAAGACATCCATTCAACAAGCTCCTTTCACCCCAACTGTCCAAGCACTACCATCCACGAACCATCCAGCAAACCCGTCTGTCCAGTCACAGCAAACACACTCACCTCCTGTTCTTTCTCTCTGCATTCGGAGCTGGACAGTAATGGGTTTCACTTGACTTGGTCTTTAGAAAAAAACTTCGGGTTTGTTCTATTTTGCTAACAGAGGGAGCCAGACTCTATAAGCCCCTGTGAAATCTGGATACGTTCAATGTATTTATTCTCTAAAAATGTCATATGTCTCTTTGTGCGATTTCCAGCCCAACTCCATGAACAGAAAAATTAGGCTGGAGTAGGCGGGAAGGGAGAATGGGAGGAGGGAAAACTTACATCACTGTCCTGGTAAGCCTGCCAGGGTGGGTATCTTGGCCGCAGACTGCTGACATTCTGTGGCATCTGTGGAGCCGTTTTCTCCTGGTTGTGCTCTTGGCAAGTGAGAGCTGTTTTGACAGACCCACTCATTTCTAGGCCTTCATTTATTTATTTTTACAAAAGCATTATCCCCGTTAAGAGAAAGCATTGATTAAGGCTGTATTGTGAATCACTGCTATAGTTAAAATGGATAACCTATAAGGACCTACTGTATAGCACATGGAACTCTCCCCAATGGTATGTGGCAGCCTGGATAGGAAGGGGGTTTGGGAAAAATGGATACATGTATATATATGGTTGAGTCCCTTCTTTGGTTTTACCTGAAACTATAATTGGTTATACCCCAATACAAAATATAAAGTTTAGAAAAAAGCTTATATTTCTCATTTATCTTATCACTTCATTGCTTCCTGAGAACTGAGCTGGAAGAAAGTAGGAAGATGAAAGTGGTCAGAGATTCAGGACAGATCCAGGCGAGTCAAAATGAGGAGCTAGAAATACAAAAGCATTTAAAGACAAAACCAAGTGAAGAAAGTACTTTGCAAATGAGGCGTTCATTGAAGGTGTAAACTCTCTCTAGTGGGACGGGGGAGCCTGGCGGCTGCCGTCTCTGGGGCACAGCAGCAGCAGCAGTATGCTGTATTGTGCATGAACAAACTGCTAGGCCTTAACCCTCATGCATATGATGTTAGTTGTTCCCTCCCTCTGAGTACCTGTATTTCTAGGGCCAATTTTCTTGTTTTTAGAGTGATGAGACTTCTGACTTGAAGGCCTAGTATTCCTGAGCCTGGTAGGACATAGGCAGACACTCCTGGGCCTCCAGAGCAGCCCTCCAAATAAGCACTTCTCTCAATGTGCAACCAGTTAAGTCTTCCATTAATTCAGGACATGAGAACAAATGCCTAAATGAGGGCTTTGCAAACGTGTGTGTGTGTGTGCATGTGTGTGTGTGCATGCACCTTATGTAAAAGCACACACATGCATATACACACGAGCTGAAAGGGAGCATAATAACTCCCCAGTATGCCACAAATAAGAGAACAGCTGCTTGTTTCAGATATTAAAAGAATGTAAATTGGGCTGAGCTTTCTTTTGGCACAAGAACAAGGAATGCGTAAGTTTCCCACTTGCACTTAATTTATTTTTAGGTTTATTCACCACCATTTGTCAGGTTTCTTGAGCTTGACCTGAAACTAACCTTTCGATAAACGTGAAGGCAAACAGAGCCCTGAAACTCTATCTGTATGTTCTTTTGTCTTGGGAACTGTAAATCGGGGCATTAGGTGAATAACACAGCTTGGCTTTGTGTCATGAAAAGTAATTTGGGGCTGCGGTAAGGGCAGGATTTATGAAGCTGTCTGGCCAAGCTTGGGCAGAATGCCAGCTTCCACCTGCTCTGCAGACACGGCCGTGTGCAGTTGGTCACACGGCTGAAGTCGCCAAATTCCTTTCACTGGATACATGCACGGGTGTGCGAGCCAAGGCCAAAAAGCAGGTAGGGGAGGAACCTGAGTGGGGAGGGAGCCGGAGCCAACCCATCTTTAGGAAACAAATCAATTACAAACTTTCCTTTATCTCATTCCTGAGCAGAAGTCCCTCAGAAAAATTCACCTCTGTTTCCAAAACACTGTAACTAAGTACTCTTGTGGGATTGGCAAGAAAGGAAAGTAAATCAATTTGCAAAGTTGTTTTATTTTTAAAAAATGAGGGACTGTGTCATAACTGAGGTAGTTATATCATTCATCATCCAAATAGGGGCCCTTTTCAAAGTGAAAGGGGGAAGGCTATAATTAATTATGCTGGGACAATACCCGTAAATTAGGACTGTCTAAGGCAGACTGGGACGAACGGTGACCCAGGCTGAGGACGTTTACACTGCTCAACAATGAACCCCCTAAATGACTGGTGTTACAAGGATGCTTTTCAGAGAAGTGACAGAAATTATATTGTCTCTTTGATGGAGCTGGACTACCTCCATGAAGCAGATGGCCAAACTGTCAGGGTGCCAGAGCGCAATGTGCAGTATCCATAGGAAAATTCTCATGCTCCCTAGATCTCAGTCCCTTCCTCTTCTGAAAAAAGTGCAAAAATCTCAGCGCAGCTCTGTTCTTCCTGACAAGGGATGGCCAGCAGGTAACATACAAGGCTTGCTGGCATCTGATTAATTAGGATGAAGGTGCGAGGTGCTGCTTTCATGGAGACCAACGCTGTTCTTTGTGATCTCAGTGACGATGAAGTTTGACATGCACTCCCCACTCTCAAAGTCACTTCTTAGCGTTTTCAACCTTCTTCCCACTTTCCCATATTTCCAGGTTCTCTCATGAACTAGTTTCCTAGGGGTGTTATAATAAACTACCTAAACTTTGGTGTCTTAAAACAATAGGAATTTATTTTCTACAGTATGGAGGCTCATTAAAAACTCAAAACAGATTTATCATATGATCCAGCAATCCTACTCCTGAGCATATATTTGGAAAAGACAAAAGTTCTAATTCGAAAAGATACAAGCACCCCAATGTTCACTGTAGGACTATATATAATAGCACTACATACAATTGCATTTATGTAGCACTATATACAATATATACATAGAAAAAGAAAGAAAGTGAAGTTGCTCTGTCGTATCTGACTCTTTGCGACCCCATGGACTGTAGCCCACCAGGCTCCTCCATCCATGGAATTTTCTAGGCAAGAGTACTGGAGTGGGTTGCCATTTCCTTCTCCAGGGGATCTTCCCGACACAGGGCTTAAACCCAGGTCTCCCTCATTGTGGGTCAAGGCTTTACCATCTGAGTCACCAGGGAAACCTATAATATATACACAGATGCAAACTAAATGTCCATTGACAGATGAATGGATAAAGAAGATGTGGTGTGTGTGTGTGTGTGTGTATACACACACAGGATGCTTAGGGTTGGTGCACTGGGATAACCCAGAGGGATAGTATAGGGAGGGAGGTGGGAGGGGGGTTCAGGAGTGGGAACTTATGTACACCCGTGGCGGATTCATGTTGATGTATGGCAAAACCAATACAGTATTGTAAAGTAAAAAAAAAAAAAAAAATATATATATATATATAAAATGGAATACTACTCAGCTATAAAAAGAAGGAAATAATGCCATTTGAAGCAACATGGATGGACCTAGAGATTATCACACTAAGTGAAGTAAGTCAGACAAATAGTATATCAATTATATATGAAAGCTAAAAAATAAACTTAATTATAAAACAGAAACAGACTTACAGAAATAGAAAACAGACTTATGACTACCAAAAGGGAAGGGGTGGGGATAAATTGGAAGCATGGGATTCACAGATGCACAGTATCATATATAAAAACGATAAACAATAAGCACCTACTGTACAGCAAGTGGAATCATATTCAATATCCTATAATAAACTATAATAAGAAAGAGAGGAGATATGTACATACAGACATTCATTTTGCTGTATACTTGAAGCTAACACAATATTGTAAGTCAACTATATTTCAACTAGAAAACAGAACTTATTTTGTCACAGTGCTGGAGGCCAAAAATCTGAAATCAAGATATGGCCAGGGCCTCACTCCCTTCCTGGGCTGTAGCAGGGAATCTTTCCTTGACTCTTCTAACCCCTGACGGCTCCTGGTGGTCCTTAGCCAGTGACCAAGCATAATCCCAGTCTCTGCCTCTCTCTTCCCATGACCTTCTTCCCTGGGTTGTTTCTGCGTCCTCTCCTCTCTCATAAGGACACCAGTCAATGGGTTTAGAGGCCACCTAAATTCAGAATGATTGCATCTTCAGATCCTTAACTAATGACATCAAAAGGATACTATTTCCAAATAAGATCACATTCCAAGCTTCCAGACAGACATGAATTGGGGGGCAAGAACACTATTTGACCCACACCAATTAAGAAACCAGAAACAAATCTATTCCTGAAATGTAGCCCTTTAACAGCTGCTGCCCGCTGCCCAGTACCCAGGTAACTGACTACCACCCCCACTCCTTCCCCTGTTATTTTCTGCAGAGCTTGCAGGTATCTCTCCAGTGTCTTTGCTTCCACTGCTGTGTAGCTCACACAGGTCCTGAGGATTCTCCATCCAATGACAGCCTTCTCTTTCCATTCCCTCAATCAACCTACCCAATAAACTGTAGAGAACAGTCTCACTAGTAATTTTCCAGGCTACTTATATTCCAATACTCTAGGCTAAGGGTTACATAATGTTCACACACATAAAATAAGAAGGTGAGTTAGCATCTGTTGGGCACCTCAAGAATTGTACCAGGAGGTGAGAGACAAGAAGGGGAGGCTGTCCACAGAGAAGATGGAATGTGAGCTCAGGATTAATGGAAGCTTAAGAGAAGTTTGGATGAGGGCAAGGGTGTTTGAATCAGAGTTTCAAGTCTCTTTCTTAATCTTCAGCCACAGTGATGACCAAAGTATCTCTTCTGAATGCAAGAGTGGGAAAGCCCATTTCAACAAGCTTGTGCAAAAAAAGTGGACTGATTTATTGGTTCTAGATATTGGAAAGTCCAAGTTTGGGCCCAGGGATGGCTCAGTATTGCTTGTCTAAGATTGCTAAGTTTACATCCTATCCTCTTAGTAAATCTGGCAGAAGACACAGGTCTCCTTCCCTGGGGTTCCAGTAAGAGTGTGTGGGCTGTCACTGAATGGCTGCCACTGACACACATCTACTCCTGCACAATCTTTCTGGCAAGGGGCTACGTACTCTCGTCAAGCTCTGAGTCACCTACCCCACCTGGAGCCCTGCGGTGAGGTCATTCCTCACGGGAAAGCCATGGTGATGTTAGAGGTGCAGAGAACACAACGTGAGCAAGCAAAAATCAAGAGAGGTCCACCCCACTTACTCTGACCATTCTTACAGACACTACAGGAGAATTTCTAGCCTGCTGCCAGAGCTGTGTCTGCCCCCCCCCCCAAAACCCACCAGAATACCACGTAACTGTCTGGGGCACTACAGATACTTCAATATGTTTTGTTTACCCATAGTGCCTCAGACTATTTTCAGGCCACTAGACAAAAGGTATACTAGTTAGCTAGGGCTGTCATAACAAAATACAACAGACTGGGTGGTTTAAATGATCTACCTTAATTATCTCCTTAAAAGCCGTGTCTCCAAATACAATCACGTTGAGGGTGAGAGCTTCAACATACGAATTTGTTGGGTGGGTGGGGAGGGTGGCGGTGGACACAACAATTGAGTCCATAACAAAAGCACACACTTCTTTTCATTCCTTTACCTCTTACTTATAAGAGTAAAATATGAAGGAACACATTTTGACACTAATTAACTCTGGCATATGGTGCTGTTTCAAATATTTTTTCAAGTGCAAGTTCTACAACATTTTCCAGTTTCTAATTCATGAGATCTCAGAGGTCGCATTCTGATCCCAAGCGCAGCCAGAATCCTATTAGTCTCCCCATATCAATTAACCCTACAATTTTTTCCATTTAATTGCCAGATGTTTTTCCTTAGGTCAGCAGGCCACAACTAGACGGCTGCCCCAAAAGAGCATTTTTAGACATGAATCACACACACACACACACACACACACACACACATTTTATGGCAAGCTACATTATTATATCTCAAATACACACCAATGTTACAGCTAAGCATGATTTATGGATACAATATCTAAGCATCACGGTGCTTTGTTATCTGAGTTTCTTCTCCCCTTAAGCCAACGTCAACATACAGAAAATACCAACGACAAACATGTGATATCTGTTAAGTGTGACATGAAACATGACACTTAAAAGCAAACTGGTTACTAATTCCTGGAGCCGAGTTTGTTCAGCTCCATTTCAACCAAGTTACCTACTCTAAGGAAGCATATACAAATCAAACTCTAGGAAACCAAAGCAAAATTCACTCCATACATGGATTGCCTCACAAAATCATTCTGACTCACTTCTCCAGCTTCCAAGGCTGTGCCCGGCTCTCCCGACACTTGTACTGATGGGATCCTTGCTCGAGTTTCTCAGGTGCTCATTACCCTTCAGCAGTAATGCACCGAGTCCCTGCACCCGTTTCTGCCAATCAGACTTCCAAGTCATATGTTAGAATTCATTTGCCAAATAATGAACACACTTCAGTTTCTAGTGTGCAATTAAAAAAGAACTTACTAGTGAAAAAGAATAGCATTGACATCGCCTCTAACATGTTTCCATTTTTCAAGAAAAAATCTACCTAACACATTAGTTCCTTTCACCGAGCCCTAGTTTCAGATGACTTGGGTAGAATTTGGTATGTCGTTCTTGGCACTACTTCCGTACTGGATCCCTGAGAACATCAACACCTCCATCTTAGTAAAGACTAAAACCAGAATTACCACAAATCTTAGATTAGCTATATATTATTATTTAGGCTCAAAAATTATCTTTGTCTTATAGCCTGCTTTGGAGAAAAAAAGCACAAAAAGCAGGGTGAAGGTACAAAGTCAAACATTTGAAGACTGTACATATACACTTACATAAAACAGAGAAATAGGTGCTGATAAGGTGGTCCAGGTTAAAGTGCTATTTTGCATGAATCAGGCAAGTTTGGAATAAGCTTGGGTGTGTATTTATATTTAGCTCTTGTAGAATCAACATACACATAAAATAACTATCAGCTCCAGGCTTGGACATATATGTTCTGACATCAGCCTATTAACAAGAGGAAAATGGAACTGAGGAGTAATTATTATATACTAGCTTCATGAGAACTTTTTTGGAAAATTTATTTCTAAACTGAAACTGAAGAAGATAACATTTTGAATGTAATACCTGACAGATTCTATTATGGTTTCTGTCACCTTTTAGTACATTTCCTAACTGTGCATACTATAGGAAAGGGCAAGGAATTAATCAGGTTGCCAAAAGTTGGGTTACACAGCATGCAGAAAGCACTTCAGCTACATTATTTGCACAATTTCTGTAGGGAGTTGTGCAATAGAGGCTTTAAATTTAATATGTCTGGCCCCCTTCCACTTGGACTCAGTTCAAACCCATTGCCTGCAGCTCGCTGTATCCAGAGTGGGAAATCAGTCATTATATTAGGAACGGATGGCAAATGATCCCAATTCACATTCTTCAGCTGATATGTTTTTTAACCTGGAGCAACACCAAATTGGAAAATTCTGCAATTCTGCAAGCTGGATGTTCGATCTATATTGCAGTCTAAATACATTTCTAGTTTGAGGGAGTTGATAAGATGATTTTTCTTTAGAATTTCTTAGCTCCTGTGTCACCAACAGAAATTTCAAGGTTCACCACATCACCTCTTTCCTTCAGGTCCTTTTGTTTCTCACTAGGTGTGGGAGGATGGTGTCAGGCAATCAAATTGCAATGATCTATATAAACAGTAACTGCACTCCTTCATACCTGAAAGTGAAAGTCGCTCAGTCGTGTCTGACTGTTTGTGACCCCATGGACTATACAGTTCATGGCATTCTCCAGGCCAAAATACTGGAGTGGTTAGCCTTTACCTTCTCCAGGGGATCTTCCCAACCCAGAGATCGAACCTAGTCTCCGCATTGCAGGTAGATTCTTTACCAGCTGAGCCACAAGGGAAGCCCAAGAATACTGGAGTGGGGTAGCCTATCCCTTCTCCAAGGGCTCTTCCCAACCCAGGAATCAAACCAGGGTTTCCTGCATTACAGGGGAATTCTTTACCAACTGAGCTGTCAGAGAAGTCCCTCTTCACACCTATGAACACATTATATAGACTGAAAAGCCATGCTCAGGAAAGAGGAAAGTGTCTCAGACACTGTTCCTTTAAAAAGGAAAGTAATGCCATAAAAAGTGGACACAGGAAATGAAGAAGCAAGTGAAGAAAAAGAAATGCCAGCCAGCTCTCAACCACATGAAAACACGGTTGATCATGTCAGGAGCAAGGAAATTAAAAATATAGTATAAATGGATCCCATTTTTATTCATAACATCAAAAACTAACATCCAGTGGTGGTGAGGAAATGGGGCTATGGTAGAAAAATGAATTACTTTATAAAAGTAATCTATACACGTACATTAAAATTTAGAATGTTCACACACTTGAGCTAGAAATCTCAATTTTGAGGCTATAGAAAATAAAAACAAGAGTATGTAAAATTTGAAAGAATGTGTATAATGAAGCACTATTTGAAGCAGCAAAAATCATTAAAACAACCCATATGAACATAACTGAAAAATGCTTAAACTATGACAAACACAGTGACAAGTATGCAACATTGAAAAAATTGGCTCTATGAGTATTTAACTAGAGTTAGCTATGATATAGTACTTCATTTAAAGAACAAGTTACAAGTACTATGTAAAGTGTAACCACCTTTAAACAATAAATTCAAGACATGTGAATAAGAGTGTATATATCTGTGTGTGTCTGTGTATTCTGTGAAGAAAGGTATGGAAGGATACACAACAGAGGAACAGGAATGAAAATTGTTAACATATTACTTCTACAATTTGATACTGTTGGACTTGTTAAAATAAGTATGCATTATTTTGCAATTAAACTGTAACTAAAAGGGAAAAGGGAAATTAATTTTGGCTTTACAATTTACAGGTATAGCAGAATCCTCTAAAGAAAAAGTACCAATCAAATGGGTGGTGTGCATGTGTTTGTCGAAAGAGATTTGTATACAAATATTTAATTTATATATAATATATGAGAAGACTCTACACATGGACATCACTGGATGGTCAATACCAAAGTCAAACTGATTATTTTCTTTGTAGCTGAAGAAGGAGAAGCTCTACACAGTCAGCAAAAATAAGACCGGAGGCTGACTGGGGCTCAGATCATGAACTCCTTATTGCAATATTCAGAATTAAATTGAAAAAAAGTAGGGAAAACGATTAGACCATTCAGGTATGACCTAAATCAAATCCTTTATGATCATATAGTGGAAGTGACAAAATATTCAAGAGATTAGATCTGATTGAGTGCCTAAAGAACTATGGATGGAGGTTCGTAACACTGTGAAAGGAGACAGTGATCAAAACCATCCCCAAGAAAAGGTAAATGGTTGTCTGAGGAGGCCTTACAAATATCTGAGAAAAGAAGAGAAGCTAAAGGCAAAGGAGAAAGAAAAGATACACCAATCTGAATGCAGAGTTCCAAAGAATAGCAAGGAGAGAAAAGAAAACCTTCCTCAGTGACCAAAGAAATAGAGAAAAGAAATAGAAAGGGAAAGGCTTATAGTCTTTCCCAGAAAATGAGATATCCAGAAAATTAGAAATACCGAGGTAACATTTCATGCAAAGATGGGCACAATAAAGGACAGAAATTGTATGGATCTAACACAAGCATAACATATTAAGAAGAGGTGGTAAGAATACATAGAAGAACTATACAGAAAAGATCTTCATGAACCAGATAACCATGATGGTGTGATCACTCACCTAGAGCCAGACATCCTGGAGTCTGAAGCCAAGTGGGCCTTACAAGCTTCACTACAAAGCGACCAGAGGTGATGGAATTCCAGTTCAGCTGTTTCAAATCCTGAAAGATGATGTGGTGAAAGTGCACTCAACATGCCAGCAAATTTGGAAAACTCAGCAGAGGTCATAGGACTGGAAAAGGTCAGTTTTTATTCCAATCCCAAAGGCAATGCAAAAGAATGCTCAAACTACTGTACAGTTGCACTCATCCCATACACTAGCAAAGTAATGCTCAAAATTCTCCAAGCAAGGCTTCAATAGTATGTCAACTGAGAACCCCCAGATGTCCAAGCTGGGTTTAGAAAAGGCAGAGGAACCAGAGATCAAATTGCCACTGGATCACAGAAAAAGCAAGAGAACTCAAAAAAAAAAAGTCTACTTCTGCTTCATTGACTACAAGAAAGCATTTGACTGTGTGGATCACCACAAACTGTAGAAAATTCTTAAAGAGATGGAAATACCAGACCACCTAATCTGCCTCCTGAACAATCTGTATGCAGGTCAGGAAGCAACACTTGGAATTGGACATTGAAAAATGGACTGGTTCCAAATTGGGAAAGGGGTACATCAAGGCTGTGTACTGTCCCCTTGTTTATTTAACTTATATGCAGAGTACATCATGCAAAATATTATGCTGGATGAAGCAGAAGCTGGAATCAAGATGGCCAGGACAAATACCAATAACCTCAGATATGCAGATGACACCACTTTTATGGCAGAAAGTGAAGAAGAACTAAAGAGATTCTTGATGAAAGTGAAAGAGGAGAGTGAAAAAGTTGGCTTAAAACTCAAATTCAGGAAACGATGATCATGGCATCCGGTTCCACCACTTCATGGCAAATAGATGGGGAAACAATGGAAACAGTGACAGACTTTATTTTCTTGGGCTCCAAAGTCACTGCAGATGGTGATTGCAGCCATGAAATTAAAAGACACTTGCTCCTTGGAAGTAAGCTATGACAAACTTAGATTGCATATTAAAAAGCAGAGACATTACTTTGCCAACAAAGCTCCATCTAGTTAAAGCTATGGTTTTTACAGTCGTCATGTATGGATGTGAGAGTTGGACTATAAAGAAGGCTTAGTGCCAAAGAATTGATGCTTTCAAACTATGGTGCTGGAGAAGACTCTTGAGAATTCCTTGAACAGCAAATATATCAAACCAGTCAATCCTAAAGGAAATCAGTCCTGAATATTCACTGGAAGGATAGATGTTGAAGTTGAAGCTCCAATACTTTGGCCACCTGATGTGAAGAACTTACTCATTCGAAAAGATGGTGGTGATGGGAAAGATCAAAGGCTGGAGGAGTAGGGGACGACAAAGGATGAGATGGTTGGATGTCATCACCAAATGATGGATGTGAGTTTAAGCAAGGAAGGACAGGGAAGCCTGGTGTGCTGCAGTCCATGGGGTGACAAAGAGTTGGACACAACTGAGTGACTGAACTGACTGATAATATGTAAGATGTATAAATACAAATATGGAGAGAAAGAGATATACAGCTACATAGATACACGCATTTATTTTAGGGCACTTGGTATTAGGGAGGACAAGTTCAAAATCTGTAGGTTAGCCTGATTGAATTGAGTTGTAATTTTCCTTCAACTTTAATCACAGGGAATGGTAGTAATAAGATGTGCCATAAGGGAGTTCCTGTATTCCAGATACACTCTTTACCTCCACTGTGGATTAGTATCTCAATTTCCCCTTAGTAATCAGCTACAATCCCTCAGCCATTACTTCAACAGATATGTTCCTTTGCCTGTTGACTCAGAGGATCAAGGACCCCAGAGAGGACAATGTGAGTCTTAACTCTGAGTCCAATGGATTCACTGTTCTATTTCCTGGTGGAATCATTCCTCCCTTTGGAACTAAGACCTTTAGGCCAACACAGAATAAGGTCACATGGACACTGAAGAACACGTTTTGCTAGTGTATCCCTGGGAATAATAGCCATTGGTGCCACTCTGATTTGTACTCCTGAGTTCCTGGGACTTATAAAGCCTGGATGTGGGAGAAACAGCACCATATATCATGATGATTCAGAAGAAATGAATCCAGAGAACAATGGCCCAGCCTTGCAGGGTATTATCAAGTATCCAGCATTGTAACTGAGTTTTCAAAAGGCCATTCCACCACTCTATCTAGGCAGCTACTTCAGGCATGATAGGGAACTTGGAAAGATCCCCAATTTCATGAGGATGGGCCCACTGCTACATCTTGTTTGCTGTGAAGTGGTTTCCTTGACTTGAAGCAATGATACATAGAATGCCAAGATGGTGGATAAGACATTCTGTAAGTTCATGGATAGTAGTTTTGGCAAAAGCACTGAAGGCAGGGAAGGCAAATCTGTGTTTAGATTTATTACAACAGCCAAGACATAGAAGCAACCTAAATGTCCACTCACAGGTGAATGGATAAAGACTATGTGAGGCATGTATAAAATGGAATGTTACTCAGCCATAAAAGATGAAATAGTGCCGTTTGCAACCACATGGATGGACCCAGACATTACCTTATTAAGGGAAAATTAGAGAAAGACAAATTTCATGTGATATCACTTATATGTAGAATCTTAAAAAGTGATACAAAGGAACTTATTTAAAATCAGAAATAGACTCACAGACACAGAAAACAATCTCATGGCTACCATAGGGGACAGCAGGGTGAGGAGAAGAAGAAATAAATTAGGAATCTGAGATTAGCATCTGTACACTTGCTGCTGCTGCTAAGTCATTTCAGTCGTGTCCAACTCTGGGCAACCCCGTAGACAGCAGCCCAGCAGGCTCCACTGTCCCTGGGATTCTATAAAATAGGTAAACAGGATCTACTGGGTAGCACAGGGAACTATACTCAATATCCTGTACCTATTATGGGAAAGAACCTGGAAAAGAATATATAATTGAATCACATGGCCGTTCATTTTAACACAACTTTGTAAATTAACAATATTGCAATTTTAAAAAAGAATATAATGCTTGACTCTGGTCCAGAGTGAACTTTCCCGAAACAGAACTGACAGACTGAGAAACACCTCATCTCAGTCCAACTTGGATATTTCAGTGGGGATCCAAACTGGATTGTATATCAACTCTTAAGAAGTAAAAAATGAAAGTAAGAGGTCACTCAGGTTTCTGCTCTTATTTGTGGCTGAGCAGCTAATGCAGGTTTGCCTCCATTAACATATACCCATCACTGCTGTAGACTCTAACCCTTCCTGGCCATGAAGGGGAGCAGAGAATATTTGGACTCAAGTTCTAGCTCAGTTATCTTCCCCAGGCAAATTACTTTATCTGGAAGAGCCTCATCTGCAACATCTCAGAGTTAGGCTTTTAGGTATGCATTTCTATGTTATTCAAAATGTAATATTAAAATTTTTTTTTTAAAAAACACTTAAATAATAATACAACTCTATGGAGCTACTAAAAATGTTGCTTTGTTGCCAAAGACTTTACTTGTTTTCATGCAACAGGATTTCAAAAACATGAACTTGAACAAGACTTTATATTCCCATTGGAAGCAAGTGGATGAGATTTTTCTGGAGCAGTGCTGTGCATTCTAAATCAGAGGTCATCCTAATGGGTTACATGCTCCCTTGAGCTGATGTGGGTGGCCATGACACTTGGTATAGAAAATGTTGCCTTTGCTAAATGAAAATAAAACTGTTTGACCTATTGGCTGCGGAACTTGTACTCAGAATTTTGTTCCCAGGAGTACATAACTTATACTCTTTTCCTATTTCTTGCAGTAACTTAAGAAGCAAATTTATAAGCTGCCTGAGGAGTAGCCTGCTGCTCTTTGAACAGAGGTTTTCTTGGTGAAAAGAAAATGAACTCTTCTAGACAAAGTGCTTGGCTCTAATGCTTTCAATGACTGGCTTTGGAACCATTAGAGCACTTGCTATAGGTACTTCTGGAGGCCATGATACAAAACAGCTTTATACTTGAAAAGAATGAAGCAAAATATCTCAAAATGTAACCTCCTTACCTCTTATAGTAAATAAGTTTCTGTAAGAAAACAAACAAACAAAAAAGTGGGATCTGGCCATGAATATGAGAGCTACGGCATCACTTCTAGGTATAGAACACCGCAGAGTTACCTCAGTCCCTAAGTCTCAATTGTCTTGTATAACAATAGTAATAATAATGTCTGTCTTAAGTATTCTTAAGATAATCAATAGCTAACAGTGTACACGGGAGAGATCTATGAACCTCTCAATTTTGTAAAATCAGAACAATTTATAAAAGAAGCAGATGGTATTTGAGAGGACTTAATCATAATAATATCTCCTTAAAATGAAATTAGGATTTCTTAGACATAGCAACATCAATCCACAATGTTTACGTCTAGAACCAGGGGAAAGAACAAAGAATATGTCTGATACAAGTTGAGAAAAGTGCTAAAATATGGGTTTTACATGTCTGTTCTTCCTAGACAAAGAGACTGGCCAGGAGAAAAAAGATTTAGTGCTCAAGAGGACAGAACTAACATTTGTGGAGAAAGCCTGGCAACAGATTCTTCTGGAGAGACCCTGAAGATGGGAGCGCAGCAGAGCATTCTAATAGAACGTGAGTAAATGTCAGGACTTGAACAGAAACCTCTTAGTACAGACAGCATCTGTTCTCCAGCTGGTTCTCAGCCTGAAATGGAGAGGAAAACAACATCGAGGCAGGAAAGGACCAGTTTGGGAAAGACTAGATTCTACTCTGGAAGCCAAAGAATCAACAGGAAGTTCTTGTATGTGAACCTTACTCAAAACTAGAAGAGGAATCCAGTAGAGAACATTTGCTATGAAATTTTTTTAGGATGGATCAGACTACTTATCCAACCTCTCAAAGGATCTAACTAAATAGTGATTTCTAGGTACAGTATCTCAAACTTTCTGGCAAATAAAGGAGAACCTAGACATCATTTTTTTTCTTATTTATTTTTAATTATCAGATTATTTACCAGAGAATAACTCCTTTACAATTTTGTGCTGGTTTCTGACATACATCAACATGAATCAGCCAGATATACATACAGACATCGTTCTTGATACTTCCTCTCAGATAGTTCTCAATATGCCCCTCTCTCTTCATTTCCATCTCTGGCCCTCACCAAGCCTTTCACTGGACAACTCCCTCATGACTAGAAGGCTTGGTCACCTCTTCATGACACACAGAATCATCTTGCTAAAACCTGAATACAAAGGAGTATGTCAAGGCTATATATTGTCACCCTGCTTATTTAACTTATATGAAGAGTACATCATGCAAAATGCCAGGCTAAATGAACACAAGGTGGAATTAAGATTGTTGGGAGAAGTATCAACAACCTCAGATATGTAGATGTTACCATCCTAATATCTGAAAGCAAAGAGGAACTAAAGAGACTCTTGAGGAAGGTGAAAGAGGAGAGTGAAAAAGTTGGCTTAAAACTCAACATTTAAAAATGAAGTTCACAGCATCTGGTCCCATCACTTCATGGTGAATAGATGGGGAATAAATGAAAACAGTGACAGACTTTAGGCTCCAAAATCACTGCAGCCATGAAGTTAAGACACTTGCTCCTTGGAAGAAAACTAATAAACATAGATAGAATATAAAAAATTTACTTAAAGGTGGAGACACCACTTTGCCAACAAAGATCCATACAGTCAAAGTTATGACTTTTCCAGTAGTCATATACGGATGTTAGAGCTGGACCATAAAGAAGGCTGAGCGCCAAAGAATTGATACTTTCAAACTGTGGTGTTGGAGAAGACTCTTGACCATCCCTTGGAGTGCAAAAAGATCACACCAGTCAATCCTAAAGGAAATCAACCCTGAATATTCATTGCAAGGACTGATGCTGAAGCTGAAGCTCCAATACTTTTGCCACTTGATGCGAAGAGCCGACTCATTGGAAAAGACCCTGATGCTGGGAAAGATTGAGGCGTGAGGAGAAGGGGACAACAAAGGACAAGATGGTTGGATGGCATCATTGACTCAATGCACATTGAGTCTGAGCAAACTCCAGGAGATGGTGAAGAGCAGGGAAGCCTGGCATGCTACAGTCCATGACGTCACAAAGAGTCAGACATGACTGAGCAACTGAACAATAACAACATCCCTGCTTCAAACTGCCAACGGTTTCCCACAGTCCTTAAAATCCATGCCTCTTCCGAGTCACAAGGCCCTATATTTCAAACTCTTCTTCCCCTCTAAGCTCATCTCTGGCCACTCAGTCGACATGGACCCTTTCTACAGACCCTGGCTTTCCCTGAGGGCACCAAGTTCATTAAGGCATCAGCAACCTTCTCTACATGTCCTTTAATGTGGAACATTGTACCCTCGGCTCCTTTTTTTTAGGTAACAGATTGAGAAGCAATTCCTAGAGAACTGATGCCCCCCACATATTTATGGCCCTCTGATATTCTCTATCACTGCCCTCGGCTGCCCTCCTTAATAGCAATTCTCATAGCATATTCAATTGTAAATTCAGCTGTGTTTTTATGTAATGTCATCTTCCTCTAAGATAAGTGCCATGAAGCCAATGACCATATCTACTCTGTTCACCACATTATATCCACTGCATAGCAGAGTGCCTGAAATATAGTTGTTGAGTGGGAAAATGGCTGAATGTTAAACGTATTACTATAATAATTATCCATTCACCTATAATAGTGAAGGCATTTTCAGTCTTAGTTGTTGTTGGAACTATCTTCCCCCAGACAAATAAAAGTTAAAATCAACTACCTTTTTGGAATTCTAAGACAGACACACAATGAAACAATGTTGAACTTGTTTACAACTATACCTCCGTAATAAGACAACAACTTGAGACTGTGAACTATGCTGTGTTTTCCTTTAGGTATCTAACATATTGCAGAGAACAAGCATTTAACATATTTATGCAAGTTTTTTACCTTTAAAGTGAAATTAGTGAGATGTTGAAGTTTTACAATATAGACCATGTCTTAATTTTTCAAAACCTATGTGTAGTTCTCAATAATCTGCAAGATTATCACATTTTACAAACTAGCCATGGCAGGAATGTTCTTTCAGTGAAAAATATCACATTCTTGTGAGGAAAATCAGGGGAACAAAATTCCAAGTATAATATATCCCTTCTATTATATACATGGTTTCATGTATATGATGTTGGTCTGGGATAGTTTCATGAAGGTGTCAATCTTTCCACTGATTTTTAAAAGTTCATTTTAAAAGGGTTCTGGATCCAGGACACCTGATGAGAACCTGAGCTCAGGCAAGTTCCTTATCCACTTCACATTTCAATGTCCTTGTCTACAAATGAAGATAATAACCCTGACTTCACTGGTTTGTTGTAGGGTAGCATGTGAGCTGGACTCTCAATAATATAAAGAGTATCAATAAGTTGGTTGGGAGACAGGGACCTAAGGTCCTGGTGATGTTATCAAGTTGTACTCAAAACACTCAACCCCTGGCCTTTACATGTACCTTGGTCAGTAAATTCTCTTTCCTTAGATTGGTATTTCTGCCCCTTGCAACAGAAAGAATCTTCACTGGTACTGCAGTGACAAAGATATTCACAAGGCCAAAGACTAGAGACAGTGATGGGACAAAGGAAGATACATAACGGCAGGTGGAACATAACTGAGGATGGTTTGCATAAATCCTCATTCTTTAGCTACAGAGTTAGCATTATTATTGAAGATGACAAGGGGCATTGTTTCTCCCTCTCATTTGACTCTTACTAAGAACCTTCCATCAGAGTCTTTTCCAATGAGTCAAATCTTGGTGGCCCCTCAAGCGAAGAGTTGACTCATTGGAAAAGACTGATGCTGGGAGGGATTGGGGGCAGGAGGAGAAGGGGACGACAGAGGATGAGATGGCTGGATGGCATCACTGACTCGATGGACATGAGTCTGAGTGAACTCTGGGAGATGGTGATGAACAGGGAGGCCTGGCGTGCTGCGATTCATGGGGTTGCAAAGAGTTGGATACGACTGAGCGACTAAACTGAGCACTAGTGGTAAAAAACCTGCCGATGAAGACAAGAGACACAAGAGACTCGAGTTCAATTCCTGGGTGGGTAAGACCCCCTAGAGGAGGGCACGGCAAACCACTCCAGTGTTCTTGCCTAGGGAATCCTTGGATGGAGGAGCCTGGAGGGCTATGGTCCACAGGGTAGCAAAGAGTCGGACATGACTGAAGCAACTTAGCACACACTCAAAGAACCTTCATGACTATTTAAGAACATGAAATACTAAGATGAGTTTTCACTTGCCTATAAAATTCCATCTTTACTTTTCTTGCCCCATTTATCATCAGATATAATGTTAACACATCTAATGTTAGTACAAAGATAGGCTGACTCATATATTCATACATACCTTGAAATTTTACTTAAAATGTTAAGAAGCTTAAATGAAAGAAGGTATGCATGTCATGATGAAAAGCAGATCCTCTGTTACTCACAGAGATTATATTTTCCTTGTGCCTCACAAGGACTGTATTAATTAGTACAAAAAGAATCTTCGTTGATGAATAGTAACAGCGAACATAAGATAATACTATGTTCAAAGAACCTTACATACATTTACAAGTTTAACTCTTTCAGGGATTTTTTAAATTTCGGTTTTACAGTGGAGAAAACTGATACATGGATAGAATAGGTAATTTTGCCTTATTCCTAAAGGTGCCAGATGCAAAACTGGCTAGTTTAGCTGCAGAGCCATATGCTTAAGCACTATGCTTAAAGTAAGTGAAAAAATGAAAGAACAAGTAGGTGATCCCTTCTTGCTCCCCGCTTGTGGAGAAAAACATGGGAACTGAAACAAGTCTTTGTGACAATTTGGTTTATTGCCCTTCAAGAGGCTCACATTTTTCTAATGTCTTGGCTATCACCTGTTTACCAACTCAATGCCCTGGGAAGCTGTGTTCACTATTTCCAATCCCCCAGGAACAATTTAGTACACTGAAAAGGCAATTTATTCAAATTTCTAAATGCTAGCATGGTAAACAAGACTAAGTGCTGTTTCTCAACATGGTTTGCTGGTAGCAGGGGAGCGGCTGAGTCACCAAGATTACACGGCTCACTACCAGTGTGATACCTAGCACAGTTAGCATTTCTTGTGGATGTGGAAATGCATGCCAGGCACCAACTGTTCAATGAGGGATCGAATCCAGGTCTTCCGCATTGCGGGTGGATTCTTTACCAGCTGAGCCACAAAAGAAGGGGCTTCCCAGGTGGCACTAGTGGTAAAGAATCCACTTACTAATGCAGGAAACATAAGACACGTGGGTTCGATCCCCGGGTCGGGAAGATCCCCTGGAGGAGAGCATGGCCACCCATTCCAGTATTCTTATCTGGAGAATCCCATGGATAGTGGAGCCTAATGGCTATAGCACATGGGGTCACAAAAAGTTGGACATGACTGACTAACTAACACTTGCCTAGAAGCCAGTGACAATGCACCCACAGAGTATTTCTAGCCTGCAGTATTAGGTAGGAAGGGTTGGACTAAAACCACTAATCTGATATGAATCAACACTTACCCTAATATGCAGCATTTTCCAGTTGAATGTGCACCTTAGTTTGGGTCTCTCAGCTTGCACAGAAGTGCTAATTATATTTCAAACAGCAATTTAAAAGTCAATTTCTCTGTTCATGGAAATATGACATTTAATTCTTGGCTGATGTCACTACCACAGGAGGGGTAAGATCAACTCCTATTTAAAAATCAGGTAGTTCATGCATTTAATTGTGAAATACCTCATGAAATACCTACGTTCCCTTTGTAGGATTTATATTTTTGAGTTTGTGATGATGTTTCTCGTAGCCCCTGATAGAAAAAAACCAACTATCTTAAGACATACTATCTTGAAGACTATCCTTAGAAGCATCAGGAGAGATGTTGGGTTGACTTCTTTATTTTTTTATAAGAAAATAACTCAGTGCTGGTGACGGAAGAGTTCATTTGGTCACTTTAAACTACTGTTTCTGCTGCTCCTTGAATTTTGTAGCATCAGCTTCATCGCTTACGTGAAGCTGTATAAACCTAAGAAGCAGTCCTTGGGCATGTGTTTTGCCTTGCCTGAGGTCTGAAAACATTTTGACTGTCTCCTTTGGGTATGACTTCCAAATCCTCAAATTAACCTCTGTTCTCTCCTTTGCCAGAGGACATAGAGCTATGTGGAATGTCTCCTCCCCAACAGAGTTTATGCCTAATGACCTTTGAAAAAATAGGATTTTTCCTCTTTTTTTTTTTCTCTTTTCATTTCCCCAGGTGCAGATCTGAATGAAAGATAAAGTGCACCAGGCTATGTACTGAGCATCTGTTTGAGTTCTTCCAACTTTCATTCCCAGAAACCATGTATTACACTGAAAAGTAAGAAGCCCCTAATATTTTAGCATTTCTTCTGTTAACCCTCCGATAATGTTCTCATTTGAGTGAGTACAAACTCAAATGTCTAAACATAAATGGAGCCATCTACTTTTCATATTCTTGTGTTAGTCGACTTGGTCAAGAGGTACTGGAGTTTTCTTCACAGAATCCATTCAGCAACTCTTATTCTATGTCAGAGTAGCTCAGACCATCCCTAGACTTCTGTCTAGAGCTTGTCTTTTTAAAAGAAGCCTGATGGAACTGGATCCTTGCACTCTGACATGTACTTTACACATCTTTACATACTCACCTCTCTTGGAAAAGCATGTAGAATAGGTGTTCACCGCGTATATTTCTGGTTTATTACCTTGATGAATTCTTCTATTCAGATTTTCACATAGGTAGTCATTTAGACAAAGTACCTTTTTGCTTTTTTCCCTGCACCATTTATTCAGTTAACTACTATCTTGTTGACTCTCTCCTTACGATTCTGAACTAGATTTCAAGTTTCTTGAATAAACTGGACTAATGCTTTCCTTGAGAGCGGGACTATAAAAAAAAAGCTGAGCGCTGAAGAATTGATGCTTTTGAACTGTGGTGTTCGAGAAGACTCTTGAGCATCCCTTGGGCTGCAAGGAGATCAAACCAGTCAATCTTAAAGGAAATCAGTCCTGAATATTCATTGGAAGGACTGATACTGAAGCTGAAGCTCCAATACTTTGGCCACCTGATGGGAAGAATTGACTCACTGGAAAAGACCCTAATGCTGGGAAAGATTGAAGGCAGGAGGAGAAGGAGACAACAGAGGATGAGATGGTTGGATTGGATCATGGATTCAATGGACATGAATTTGAGCAAGCTCCAGGAGTTGGTGATAGACAGGGAAACCTGGCGTGTTGCAGTCCATGGGGTTGCAAAGAGTCCAACACGACTCGTGACTGAACTGAGCTGAACTGAATGCTTCCTTTTGCTCAATACCCAGCTGAAAGGGCTCCTTTATTTTCTGGCAGTGCCATCCACTTTTTTTTGTTCTATTTAAAACTTTTCTCAATTGTATATTATTTCTTTTATTATTACTTTTATCAGCAAGCTGAGCCCAGAAATTTCCAGTGTAGTCAAAAACCTCTGCTACAACTTTTGAAGTAAGATCAATCAGAAGTTGATTGTTATTTCAAGGCAAAAAGTCAAGAGGGAAAGCAAAGAAAAAGGGGAGGTGGGGGGAGGGGCCGATTAGCGCTAAATTACAGGTTTTATCCTCTGCAAGCTTCAGGCGGTCCCATCCTTCTTCCTTCTAAACCCCATTCAGCACACCACAGAAGTCCCCATCACCCCTTGAGTCTTCTGCCATGACATCCTCCCTGCCTTTGAAACTTAGCAACTTGAATTCTGGCAGTACCATCCATCCCTCCTTCCAGATTCACACTGTTCATATGCTGAGGATTTGCCTCTTCTTCCCACTCCACTAGCTAATACGCACATACACTGATAGCTTATTCACTTAGTTCATATGTTGGTTCAGTTCTTTCTGCTTGGGTCCAAATGCACAGCTCATTTGTCTATTAAAACTGTTGAGCAAAAGGGAAAAGGGTAAGAAAAAAAATCCAGTTTCCTTAGTTTAGGTTCATGGTTTTCACAAAGAGTTGAAAGACAAGGGATTTCCCTGGTGGGCCAATGGTCAGAGTCTGCCTTGCAAAGCCAGGGATGTGGATGGGATACCTGGTCAGGGAGCTAAAATCCCACGTGCCGTGGATCAACTAAGTCCACAGGCCCCAATTACTCAGTCATGCACCACAACTAGAGAACCCATGAGCCGCAACAAAAGATGGTATACGATGCACTGAATGAAACCACAATACACAATGCAGATCCTGTGTGTTGCAACTAAGACCTGATGCAGCCAAATATATACATATACTTGAGGTATATATGTGTGTGTACATATGTATATATACATATAGCGGAGCCAAGCAAAAAAGTCTCTGTGCCTTTCTTACTGTCTACATCACATAATAAGTAAGAAAGGAGGTAGAGAGGCCTATTTTAGGCTGTAAGCCTTTGAGGGAATGGAAAGCAATTCTTTAAAACACGTTGCATAGCTTTTAGAATGATAATTGGAAATTTTTGCCCTTAATAGCACCAGTTTTATCCAAACATTGGAGAAAGCAATGACAGCCCACTCCAATACTCTTGCCTGGAAAATCCCATGGACAGAGAAGCCTGGTAGGCTGCAGTCCATGGGGTTGCTAAGAGTCGGGCACAACTGAGAGACTTCACTTTCACTTTTCCAAACACAGAGCTTTCAAAGGCAGTGCTCTCTAAACCTTTTCATCATGTATCATTACTAGTAAAAAAAAAAAATCTCAACATAAAAATCCCATAAACATATTTAAACAGATTATTCAAATATAATCCTTTTACTATATTAGATGCATTATAAAGGGCTTCCCTGCAATATTGGAGAAGGAAATGGCAACCCACTCCAGTATTCTTTCCTAGAGAATCCCATAGATGGAGGAGCCTGGTGGGCTATAGTCCAAGGGGTCGCAAAGAGTCAGATACAACTGAGCGACTTCACTTTCACTTTCCCTGCAATGTAGGAGAGAAACCACTTGCAGTGTAGGAAACCTGGGTTCTATCCCTGGGTGAGGAAGATCCCCAGTACTCTTACCTGGAGAATTCCATGGACAGAAGTGCCTGGTGGGCTACAGTTCATGGGGTTGCAAAGAGTTTGACACGACTCAGTGACCACAAAAACTAAAATTCAAAAGGAACGACATTAAAACAAATTTTAATGAAGCAGCTTTTCCCTCAACTTGTTGTTTGTATACCCAAGAGAAAACTATCTTTGATTCACTTTCCTCTAAATACCACGGCTAAGAAATAAGTCCTATCCATTTCTTCTCTGCACGTATTTCAATGACCTCTTCTTCTCTATACCCACCACAGCCTAACCTCACACTCCTGTGAACTCTTTCTTACTTGCAATCTCCAGCTTGTCTCCTTGCTTACTTTAACTCTTTCTTTCCAACGTGAGCTTTACCCAGTGGCCTAGGTGCTCTTGCCAAAACTTCCTACTGACTGTTTCCCTTCCACTCAAGTCCATTAGTGCTGAGTCTTGCCTACAGGACGAAGTTGAAACCCCTGATCTTAACACCATCTGTGCCGCTCACCTTTCCAGGTGGCTCCTCCTATTCTTCCACCTGGCTCTCCAGCCATGTCCAAGTGACTTTTTCGGAAGGCACCCAAACCTGTATATTCATCCTTGCATGCAATAAATTTCTCTACCAGAAATGCCCTTTTTCCTTCATGCCTACCTGATAAACCTCAGTACTCAGCTTAAATATCACTTCCTTTGGCAAGTTCTCTTTCTTCCTTTTGCAGAATTAGCACTCATCTTTCTGTGTCCCCTTAACACTTTATTTGTATTGAATTAGAGCATTTATCTTGTTACTCAAGCAATTTATTGCCATGACTCTGAACTTCTATATGATAGAAATTTTCCTGTTTTTTTATTGGATTATCACTGCCTATCACAGGTGCGGCATGGAATAAATGCTTGATTTTTCTTAATAAATAGAGAGGATGGATAAATATTAATTGAACAATTATATAATTTGGGGGGGCAGTGAAGAAAACCTTCAAGTGGGAAGTCTGCAATAAAACAAAAAACATTTCAACAGAATATGAGAAAAAAATACCTCTTGCCTCAAGACTTAATATTTTCTACTTTGAGTTGTTGATAGTTTCTATTAAATTTTTATAAACTAAAAGGTCTTTCATTCCCATATGAGTTTTTAGGTCATTTTCAAAGTCTTGTCTCTTATATTCCCCAGTCAACATAATTAATGATGTTAATAATAAGTAATATCTGTGTTTTCTATGAGTGTAGAACTGTAATAAGCAACTCATTGCAATATCTAATTTAACCACCACACAGCCTTGTGAAGTAAGAGCTAGAATTCATGCCATCTAGCATGTAAGAGAGTCAATGAAATTATGAAGGCTACAGAGTGACTCTTTCCCTAGGTAAAAAAACCAAGATTAAAAGCAGAACTCCAAACGCAGGCTCTTAACCCAAATTCTCTGCTGCCTTAAGGCCATGTAGCTCCAAATCTTTTTCAGAATGTCTACCCTAATGTTTAGTTCCTATCATTGCAGGATTGGAACCATTTCCAGTGTTCTTACAACACCTGCAAGTAAATGTGTAATACATGTGATGGTTTTATATATTGTATGTCACATAAAGTTTTTAAGATCCAGGAACTCTTTGGAAGCCACTAGACCAGACTGTTTATTTGTAAATCAAATGATCTGTTTCACAGAGTGATTTGGCTATATTGAATTTTACTTCGGCTACCACTGTCTCTTGTGTGGCATTGTGATCAGCCATGTTGACATGCACATTTCTGCAGATGAAGTCTTTTGTTTGTTTATATTTGCTTTAGCTAATTTCTACTCTATCAACAATCTCAGTTGAAATTTGTACTAAACTCTCTACTGCTGGATCACTCTTCACAGATATCATATTAGATTAGGCTTGCAAGTAAGTAGGTGGGCAGTTCAGTTCAGTCCAGTTGCTCAGTCATGTCTGACTCTTTGAATCGCAGCACGCCAGGCCTCCCTGTCCATCACCAACTCCTGGAGTTCACTCAAACTCATGTCCATCAAGTCAGTGATGCCATCCAGCCATCTCAAT